>JACGAQ010004016.1:0-20974 GCA_014119065.1 Orius insidiosus | reverse complement strand
CAAAAGAATAGGCGAGAACAACCCCATTCTCCTCCAAAAAAAACTTTTCCCAGACACATGGAGAATGTCTCAATAAATTCCTTTTGAGGAAGTTAAAATTCGTGCCTCTCACCGAAATGTTCGATTGTTGTTTATTTCTGATCATGAAAAATAATGGGGTCAAAATGTCTTTAAATGTTGGCAACACTGACTAATCTGCCCAGCCAGGCCAAACGTAATAGGCGAGAACAACCCCATTTTCCTCCAAAAAAAACTTTTCCCAGACACATGGAGAATGTCTCAATAAATTCCTTTTGAGGAAGTTAAAATTCGTGCCTCTCACTGAAATGTTCGATTGTTGTTCTTTCTGATCATGAAAAATAATGGGGTCAAAATGTCTTTACATGTTGGCGACACTGACTAATCTGCCCAGCCAGGCCAAACGTAATAGGCGAGAACAACCCCATTTTCCTCCAAAAAAAAAACTTTCCCCAGACACATGGAGAATATCTCAATAAATTCCTTTTGAGGAAGTTAAAAGTCGTGCCTCTCACCGAAATGTTCGATTGTTGTTCATTTCTGATCATGAAAAATAATGGGGTCGAAATGTCTTTACATGTTGGCAACACTGACTAATCTGCCCAGCCAGGCCAAACTTAATAGGCGAGAACAACCCCATTTTCCTCCAAAAAAAACTTTTCCCAGACACATGGAGAATGTCTCAATAAATTCCTTTTGAGGAAGTTAAAAGTCGTGCCTCTCACCGAAATGTTCGATTGTTGTTCATTTCTGATCATGAAAAATAATGGGGTCAAAATGTCTTTATAAGTTGGCAACACTGACTAATCTGCCCAGCCAGGCCAAACGTAATAGGCGAGAACAACCCCGTTTTACTCCAAACAAAAAAACTTTTCCCAGACACATGGAGAATGTCTCAATTCCTTTTGAGGAATTTAAAAAAATTATATTTTTAATAATGAAAATCTGCCTTCTGAGAACACGAATTACAATTGCTCGGGAGAACGCCATAAATTTCAAGTAATTTTACACCGAGATAGGTTGGAAGTCACCCCCTTCGGGCCGAAAACTTGGAGAAACCCCAACAAATACAACTTTCTCCAATTAATTAGCCGATAGAGAAACAACGGGGGTAACTACACGATTAACATAATTAAGGAGAAACACCTTTTGGTTGATCTACTGTAAAAACGTTTTCATTTTAAAAATGTTCTTTACTCAGGTGGTGAAGACACTCTATAAAGCTCATTTTCTCCTTTTATTTAAAACCCACTCCAAGTTATCATCACGAAAACGGTTCTAAAACCATCCGAAATTTTATGTTTACACATTGTTATGGGAAGAAATGGTAGGGGGAGACATTATCCGGGAAAAGGTAATTTCATTTTTACAACGAGGGGCCGCGCGGGAAAAAGCAGAAGGGAAGGAAAGGAGTCAGAGGGTTGTTTTAATTTTATGCCCTTATGAATATTGAGACAAGCGCGGGCGTAGCGAAAGTTGCGGACCTTTGTTTCACCTTCGATAAACTTTTTTTTCCTGAACTAAATATAGAAACTTTTTTCCCAGATTAACGTGAGTTACGTAAGCCTTTGCGTGTGGAGTTTTAAAATAAACAAGTTATTTTGAAATTGAGTAGGAAATGAACTTGCAACAATATTGCAACTTTTTTTAAACATAAATATTAACTTATGAACTCGTTAACATTCCTACATTAGTGAGATTTACATTTATGTAAATGACATCTTGTGGCACTCACGTTCACCGACTCTTTGACGTCATCGATCTTCCCTGAGACTTTAAAGGATACAGGAAGAGCCATATGGCGTCTTAAAACTCTTAAGTGCCTCGAGTAAAAATACACGTTAAGAGGGTGTTAAAAACTTTTTTCTGCAGTGTCGCCTAATGATTAAAATCATTATCTCTAAAAAAAGAGGTTTTCCTTTAAGGGTGGATTCGCGCTTCACATCTTACACGCCTCAATATTTGCATTAGGTTGTTGAGGTTTGAGAGTAGGTAGAAGGGTGGGAGTTTGTACAGAGAAGGGTAGCATCCCTTAATTGCATAAACATTCCCCTGACACCCCTGATTGATGTTTTAATTATGCGAAAGCCACCGACGACGGAGTACGCCGATATTTGCATCAGAGTAAAACAACACGAGGTTAATTATTCATTTTTTGGTTATTCGATTATTTTGATAATCGCTCGGCTGAGACGCTAAATGCCGTCAATTGGAAACCACCATAAGCTTAAGGGACTTTAGAAAGCGATAAAAAATTTTGGTTCCTGTGAGTTTACGATAACAGAACAACGCGCATGTGCGAGCTTTTAGTTCCCGCGTTTTTCAAAAATTCATCTTTGAGATTTGCCTAAATTCAAACTAGTTTGATGACAAGAGGGGGTCAATTTATTCCTCTCGCAAGGAGAGCTCGTTCGGCCCCCCCCCCCCACACACACACTCGAGCTTTTCTTGCGAGAGGAAAAAATTAACCCCATTGTATTATCTAACGAGCTCTCTTTGCGAGAGGAAAAAAAATTAACCCCCTCGTGTTATCAAAGTTGTTTGAATTTAGGAAAATCTCAAAGATGAATTTTTGAAAAAACGCGGGAACTAAAAATACACGCATGCGCGTTGTTGCGCGTTGTTCTGGTATCGTGCAAGGTTTGTAGAAGACGAAACCTTGCTATCGTGAACTTACAAGTACCTAGCGAAATGGTTTGGGGAAAGGGTGGGGGGAGCGTTACGTCATTGGAGTACGCTCTCTCAGCGACCGCCTAGCGTTTCCCTACTTCTTGAAACAACGGCGTCTCAATTTTGATCCGATTTTTACCAAATTTTCACCACGTTGTTTTATATTCGAAGAAAGAATGGGAGATTTCGTCCCGTTAATTCTAACACCGGACAAGTCATTTTTCCAAGGTTTTCAGGAGGGCCAAAGTACGGATTAATTTCTCATTTGAATCAATCCATTACCTGTTGGCTAAATCGTGAACTACGCGTTTTCTGTTGGTAATAGGGTTAAAATACCAACGGAATTCGATTCTCCACAAAATTTACCATAAGAAGCTATGGCTAACTTATAACTGACAAAGAAATGACTTGTCCGGTGTTAGAATTAACCCGACTATTTGGTAAAAATTTGGTGAAAATTGCCACTCCCCTGTTCCTGGAAGAAAGGAAACGCCAATAGAGCCGTAGAACTCCAATTACGTCACTCACCCCACCACACTATATAAAAATTCTTATCAAAAGTACAAAAAATCTTTAAACAAATCAACCGTGGGGAAACCAGAGTAAAAATTTTCTCTAGGTAGTCAGGGATATATTTTAGAAGACTTTCCTCCGTGGAAGAATATTTCTTTGAGGTAAAATAGTGGCTTGTTACTAGAGACTCAGTACTTTAATTAAATTTTAACCTTAATGTAATTTTTTTCCCATGTTTTATCCGTGGCGTTGTTTTTTTTTAACCCGATTACCGGTCAAACAGCGAGGGTTTGTAGACAGGAATCCAAGTGGGGTAGGTATGTGACACGTAGGTGAACGCAAACCGGCCAATTTGTTTAAAGCCTACCCTTTTTTCCGGGATACGTTATAATCTGCTTGGGTGGAATATTTTCTTGAAATTTTGCGCTGAATCCTTGACAGTTGGCTCATCTTCGCTCAAAACCGGCTTATCTGGATCTTTTGTTTTTCTTCGCGATCTTCTGTGGAACTCGTTCTTTATTTAAATCGCCTTCTTTTATATCTTCCGAGGTTAATCTTTGAAATTCCTTATCGGCTCTGATTTGTCTTCGGGCCATTAAGCCCGACCGCGATGTCGCATATGGCTTCCAGGTAGGACGAGGTTCAAGGTGTTCCTGCGGTAAATTGAAAAACCAAAACAGCAATGGCGTAAGGAAAAGCAACAAATTATTGGGCTTCTCAAACCTCATTCCTTCTCTTCTTCCCTCTTAGAAAAAAAACCTTCAGGAGTTTTCCTCATTTTTCGACCAAAAAAACGCCTGCAACAAAATCTTCTGGCGCTTCTGAGCTATTGCGACAAGGGACCTAGAGAAAAAAATCATCCGCACTGTATGAAGCGGAGGGTGGGCGAGAGAAAAATTGTCGAGAAAAATTACATCAGCGTATAAATTTGAGGGTAAATTTTCAAGGATGTATGTCAAATGTGAACGAGGTGTGGAAAGTGAGACTTGTAGATAAATACAACTTAAGTGGAAGACAAATTGTCTCAAGTCGGCGTATTAATCTCGGATGTTGAGTTTTAAGTATGATCCTTATGAGAATATAATTTTAAACGTAGGCTGAAAAACTCTATTGTTTATATGCTTGTACCCGTGTGATCAGCAGGTGGGTTGACGTGAAATCAGTAGGAGTCGATATTTTTCTCTTAATAAATTAGGGTGTCCGAGTTTCTTTTTCCCAAACGGAATACCTTTTTCGTATGTCCGACGGGACGATCCTGACATTCTGAGATGGGCGTTCACCGTGGGAAAAAGTCGGATCATGACGGGGCGAGGGACCGGCAATTGCAAGATGCCGAGAGTTGCATCACCGATCCAAACAGCACGCCTCCTCCACGACCCTCTATCCATTACCATCCGCTCTTAACACAATTAACACGTCTCGTTACACTTTTAACAACCATTAAGTTTAAATTAGGGAGAACCATATTTTCTTTATAGCTACCACAATTGGAACTGACCCTCGCCTCGATATTAATTACCCAATAGCATAATCTTTGATGTTGCACAGCCAAGGTTTAGATCAGCTGGATGCAATAGATTCGGTATTTGACATTGTTTAGTTCCTTCTGACACACCCTGTGTAAATGGATATTTAGGATAATTGTACGCTTCGCGAGTCTGCGTCATGAATTTTTTTAAATTCATCCGCAATTAACGTTCCTCCGCCCTTGGTTTTTGTTGAAAGTCCTATTGTTTTCCTGTTTTTCACTTTTTCCCCCAGTAGTTTCCAAATCCGCCCGTGACATAATTCAAAACTCATATTGTCAGCTAAAAAATTCAATCCATTCTCTGACCTTGAATATTTTTGGATGTCCTGCTGTCTGGGGTTGAAAGGAATAGAGTTATTATGATGTAAGATAGCGAAGGAAGATTCTGGTGGGCGGGTTCGGTTTTATGGATGGTATCATCAGTGATTTCACGTTGTAAAAGGCCCGGGTCACCGTGCGTCCTATGATGGGGACCTTTTTTAGAAAGTGAGTCGTTTACTAAACCTTCAATTCTTAAGATTCTCCTATCTGGGTGGGAGTTGTAGACTTCAGTGTGTCGAGAGAGCATCTTCAGCCACACCCATTTCACAAGGCGATGTTGCCGGTTCTCGGGGACGAAATAGAGGAAATTCTAGTCGCACGTTTTCCGGTCTTCTTTTCGAAAAAGTGGAATTTTTTTTTTCTTTACCGCATCTAATACTCGCGTCGAAATTACGTTTTCCCTTGACACAAAATTCTTATCGAAGAACCATCAAGCGTAAAACTTACTATGGACAATTAATACAGCAATTGATTGCCTCTGAACTTGGCATAATAAAAGCGACTAGTTTTTATGTTGAAATTTTTTTTATCCTCTCTAAATTCTTGGACTCCAAAAATTTGAAAAAAAAGAACAGTTTTTGGGCTTTTTCTATCTCGTTTGACCAAAAAAGTCCCCCTTTCCCTGTCTTTCGAGGGCTTTCTTTGCTATTTGGGAAAGAAACTTTTTCTGCCATTTTTTCATGCACAACTGCAGAATTTTTGAGTTTCCCTCAGTTTTTGACCATGAAAGCCTCATTTACAAAATTTTCTAGCGTTTTCCTCGCTATTTCTGCCAAGATTTTAAGTACGCGATTATAACTTCTGAAATTGGCCTTATTATTGCAAAAAAAAAAGTAAATCCCCGCAGTTTTGAAATCATGGAATCTTGAATAGAATTATAGGCTCCACCTACTCATTAACCGTCAGTGTTTTTTTTTTCCGAAAATTAGCTCTCGGCTCATTGTATGATGAATTCCCACAGTTAACTTGTCAACCTTGGCCTTCCGGAACTCGCCGCACTCTGAAAATCCTGGTTCGAAAATTTTTTCCACTAGGAGGTAAAAAAGGGGAAAAAGCATTAATTCCGATCAATTTTTTTTTTTTGTGAAATCTTTTTTGAAATTATTTACGAGTCCATATTACGGGCAAATTGATTTTTATTCCTTTATCCAATATTGAAATTTACGATCCGCATAAAAATTTATAATGTGAACCATAAAATTACGAATCATTTAAAGAAATATATTTTATAATAACCGTCAATTTACTAAATAATAAAATTAACTCGTTGAAATAGGTAAATAAGATTCTAGGTTTTTTGTGTTTTTTATACTCGAGGGATAAGGAGCCGAAAGAGTCCACTTGAAAAACGACTAAAAAGAGAGGAACATCGGTTTGAAATAAATTTCCGATTTTATCGTCGGGAGTTTTGTTTCGAGTGTGGAAAATGAAAAATAAATTCACTTTTATCGTATACTTAATGACATGTTTACAACTGACTTTTGTCTCTTTTGAGACTTTTGCTTCTACCTTTTGTTTTATTTTCTTGTTAAAATTCTTATACCTACACGATACTAAATGCATTTTTTTTCTTATTTTGATTGTAAGAAGCTGACATTTATTTTATTGTGGGGAAAATTTTTTAAAATAATAATAACAATTTGTAATTGAACGGTTTTTTCCAACTTTTTCGCCGATAAAGTTGGGATAAAATAGATTCCCCATTAATTGACACTAAACAAAAAGTTAATATAGTTAAACGGTGACCAGATGTCAAAATTCCAAAGCTGGGCGCCATGAAATGAACAATAGGGCAAAGCATTGAAAGGCCCAAAAACTGTGTTTCTCGCCCAGAAATCGAGGAAAACTACTCAAAAAAGATGTCGGACGTCCAAAACTGGTAAAACGGGTGTAAAAAATCAAGGAGGCACAAAAGGTGTTAAACGCTCGAACATCCTGTTTAGTTGGGTGCTGATAGCCTATGAAATGGGTGTTGCTACACCAAAAAATCGAGGAAAACGACTTAAACTCGGTAAAAAAATGTTGAACGCCCAAACACCACATAAAACGGGGGTTTCTACACCCGAAAATCGATGAAAACGGCCCTAATTTCGGTGCTAGGGTGTTTAACTTCTATGGTATTTACTTTTATAATCGATGGCTATTCAAAGTAGTCTACTTCTTTAAAGCTTTAGCCCTTTATTTAGCTGTAGGCAATTAGTGGCCCTTTTTCGACAGATTTCTACCCTTTTGAGAAAGTTCCGGTCCGGGCTAGCTCGAAAAGAGTATTTTAAGAAACAAGGAGGCTCAAAAGGTGTTAAACTCTCGAACATCTTAAGTTGGGTGCTGATAGCCTATAAAATGGGTGTTGCAACCCAAAAAATCGAGTAAAACGACATAAAACTCGTTAAAAAAGATGTTGAACGCCCAAACACCACATAAAACGGTGTTTTCTACACCCAAAAATCGATGAAAATTGAAAACGGCTCTAATTTCGGTGCTAGGGTGTTAAACTCTTTGGTAATCGATGGCTAGTCAAAGTAGGACTACTTCTTTAGCCCTTTATTTAGCCTCTGGAGGCAATTAGTGGCCCTTTTTCGACAGATTTCTACCCTTTTGAGGAAGTTCCGGTCCGGGCTAGCTCGAAAAGAGTATTTTAAGAAACAAGGAGGCTCAAAAGGTGTTAAACTCTCGAACATCTTAAGTTGGGTGCTGATAGCCTATGAAATGGGTGTTGCAACACCAAAAAATCGAGTAAAACGACATAAAACTCGTAAAAAAGATGAACGCCCAAACACCACCTAAAACGGTGTTTTCTACACCCAAAATCGATGAAAATTGAAAACGGCTCTAATTTCGGTGCTAGGGTGTTAAACTCTTATGGTAATCGATGGCTAGTCAAAGTAGGACTATTCTTTAGCCCTTTAGCCCCCTTTATTTAGCCTCTGTAGGCAATTATGGCCCTTTTTCGACAGATTTCTTCCCTTTTGAGGAAGTTCCGGTCCTAGCTCGAAAAGAGTATTTTTAGTTTTAAAATTCGCGCAATGAACGATCACATACGTTAATGCCGCACACCTTTTAAGTTGAACGGTAATTCTCTTTGTAAATGTCACGTTCCTCAATGGACTTAGCCCGAAACCAGTAATTTAAACTTTTTATCTCATCATTACCGAGCATAATAGTCACAAATTAACCCAACTCTTTTTCTTTTGGTCTTTTTCGTATATTGTGGATATTTGAGATATTACATCAAAAATTTCGAAAGGTAAAAAAAAATTATGTAATTGAATAGAACGGCCGCTAAATCTCGGTTTGAAGCGGACTGTCAGTGATTGAAGAGGAAACGTGGTTAACTTGTGATGACCGCATCCTTTCTCTCAGTGCTCCCCGTCTTCCCTAATCACCCATAGCGGAAGTTTTTTTTCACATAAAAGTAAAGAAGAATAAAAAAAAGTGGATTTGAATAGTCACGCCTTGGAGTTCACTTGAAATTTTATACGCCGAATAAAAAGATATTTAAATAAATTAGGGAGTGAATTTCGAATTAAGATGGTTAACTGGTGGCGCTGTGGAAAATGGGATATCGCGAAGAAGGTTTCACTAAGTGGGCGTTCTTCATGGATGAGGACTTCTGGACGAATAAATAAATAAAAAAAACTTACTTTCTTCAGTATAATTTTCGCATATGGAACAAAGTGTTTTATTTACATTGAACTAGCTTTCTTTCATACTTCAATTCCTTCAACTTTCGAAAAATCCCTTTTTTAAAAAACGCTTTTTGACGGGAAGGGTCCGAAGATGAAAAACGCAGGTGAATCTCAAGGTCTGTGGTTCCGGAGGAAGGCTCCACTTCCGGCCGAACCCGCCCACACTTCCCCTAATTACGACTAAAATACAGGTGAACGTACTTTTTACTTCGACATTTTTTTTTGGATATTTTTTTAAGCTAAGTCATGCTGAGATGATTATTCTTCCTTGAATAACGGAGCACGAGTGTCACTTGAGATTTTTCCCTCTTCCTACTTTTAAGCGTTTTATGCACTTTTTGTGACTCGCACAATTTTTCCTCTTATTCAAAACTTCTTTTTATAAAAATTATACCTAATATTAAGTTAGCCAGAATTCCAAAGTTCCAAAGCTAACGCTAATATTTTCAGCGGGACATTCCGCCTAACGAGTGGGGACAGCGGGGCTTAACTTACAAAGCGGGACGTATGGTCACCTTGCCTAATATCATTTGGTGACAGAAAGAAAGAAACAAAAAAAATCAAGATGAAGAATCTTCTTCGGGAAATATCACTTGATGCCCTTCAGGTTATTCAATTTGCATATTTGAATAGGGTCATCTTTCATTAAGACGACCACTAAAAAAAAGTTTTTGATTTTTTCAAAAAATTCTCAACATTTCTCACTCTTGAACATCTACAAGGCTATTTAAGTTGCTAAAAAGGCGCTCCCGGCCAATTTAAAAATCACATAAAAAATGACAATAGGTCTTAAATTATTAATGAGGTTTTTTCGGACTTGAATGAAATTCTTGAATTTCGTTAAAATTTTTTACGAAATGAGTTTTCTTCGGTGGATCCGGAAGTGGGTGATCCACAAAACTAATTTTATTGAGAAAATATGACTTTCACTCAATGCGGTTATTTTTGATCAACATTTTAATATTTGAAGATTAAAAGTTTACGTAATAAAAAGGATAATTTTACGTGTTGAACATTTTAATTCTCATTTTTATGGTTTAAAAGAATATTTTTTTAATCGTTATGTCCATGAATAATTATGATTTTAAATGAGGACGAACATTACTGGATGTGGATGGGTCGGTTACGCAAGAGCGTCTTCTTCTGATGCAATAAGCGACTCCGCGGCACAGTTTCAACCTTTCACATACGCCCCGTCCCGTCCGATACGTCCTTCGAAAACACGTCCCTATTGGATAAATCAAAAATTTGTATAAAAAAATTCAGACAAAAAAGAATGAAAAAAATATTCGTCTGGCCTACCTTTCGACGTTATATTGTAATCCTTCCAGTTTATTATGTTTTTATACTAAGAATCTTCGCCTATGATGCCCAGAATCAAAATATCAAAATAACCACTTTTATTTTCTATTCCCGCTCAAATAAGCACTGCCAACCGAATCGGGATTTTATACCTTTTTAATTCATTTCTGAAATAAAAATTGGGTTCTAACTTGAAAAAGGACGTTAGCGACGACCTGATGCAAAATGCGAAGATGCTTAAATTTTAGGAATCTTTGGACAAAAAGAAGAAATTAAAAATGAGCCTATTAGGTCAATTTGAACAGATTTTAGCGCGAAAACGCTAAAATTTGACATTTTTAAGTTTTCAAAAATGATGGAAATGAAAGCAACAAACACAAAAGACGCTGTCTCTCAAAATTTGTGGTCCGAAAGAAAATTCCTTTCAACAAAATCTCGTGATGCAGACGAAGATGCTCGAATTCGTGACAGTTGGAATTTTCGGAAAACAATAAGTGGAATTTAAAAAAAAAAAAAAAAATTGAATCTCTTAGGTCGATTTTAACGGATTTTAGCGCAAAAAACGCTAAAATTTGACATTTTTTAAAGTTGTCAAAAATGGTCATATGAATAGTGAAATCAACTTGAAATTTTGCATCGATTACGAATCTGAAATAAAATAGTGGTTCTCATTTGAAATAACGAAGTTACGTTCAGTTTGGGCACCCTGGATATCCAATCGCATTGTAAACTACACCATCAAATTCTTTGATTTAAGAATTAATCCGTATTTTGGCTCTTCTAAAAACCTAGGAAAAATGACTTATCCGGTGTTAGAACTAACGCGACGATATCTTGTATATATCTTGTACTTTGAGGTTCCGATCACCATGCGCGGAAAGCAAGAAGGGTTGAGGGTAGATTTAAACAGCTGGATGCAATAGATTTGATTCGCTTGTGACGTCATGATGTTTGAATTCGACGGGGAATAGCACTAAAATTCAAAATAACATATGAAACATGTCAAAGTCAACTGAGACGAACACACGAAAACATACTTTTTGTTGTATTTTTACACTATTGGTATGTTATTGGATTTGATGCTGGAATTACTAATCAGGATTCGCGGACGGAAGAAAAGAATCTATCTTTTACCCCCTACCAGGGCCATTTTTTTATTTTCATTTTTTTGAAAAAAAAAAAAAATTTAAAATATTTAAAAAAAAAGAAAAAAGTTTAAAATCCAACAGTTTTATCGCAAATTGGCAAACTTCAAAGAAAAATGTTCGTATTAAAAGGTATAACGGACAGGTTATCTCCTGACGATGTTCCTGGGGCCAGCTCCAGACCAATATTTTTAAGAAGAAAAAAAACCGTGATGAAGTTCTTTGCTTGAGATTTTCAAGTATGTTAAGTATTATTTGAAGTCTTGTTTGTTTTTTCCAAGAAAATAAGATGGGAGGGCAGTAAAAAAACTCTTTAAAGACACAAGTGTATCACTTGTCTCGAAAAGGTCACTGAGCCGGATCATCAATTAAATCGAATAGTTGAATAGTTTTGATAAAATGTGGCACTTAAAATATCCGATGGAAAATATCGCAATAAAAAAACCTAAAAATAAAAATTTCTTCTACTTTCACCTCTAATTTTTTTTCATGTTTTTCAGGATGAGACGGTGGGGAAGAGATGGGGTTCAGGAGAATCGAGCCACGAGTGGACCTCCATCCGGCGACCAGAGAGGTAAAACTTATTTTTATGACGCCTCAAACGTACGATTAAATTATGCACTTTAGCATAAAAAGCATCTAAAGTTAAAAAAGCGTGTCTTATCTTAACACATATTTTATTTTATTTGCTCCTAGATAACGTCAAGTCTTGAGATAACTACTAGAATTACATTTCAAACGGGGAATAAAAGGACAAAAAAAAATCTCCCCGAGGTATTTCTCAGGTTCAAGGTTAATAGATCGCGGGTTGATTTCCTTTTACTTCCATGCTACGCTGTTGAAACATAAAATGACAATAGTAAACGTGAGCTACAGAATGATTGTGACCATAATAAATTTCAACGGGTAAACTTTTTTTCTTTTAAGAGTCTGAGCTTAAAAGGGATTTCGCCAGAAGCAGCCGGCGGATCCTCCAACACCTGGGCACCATTCAAGAGAGTTGGATGCTCTAATTAAAACTTTCCTGAGGGATTAAAGAAAAAATATTTTCCCAGCCATTTCCTTTTTTCCAAAATGGAAGCAGAAAACGTCTTCTCGTTTACTCCCGTAAAGGAGCCTCTTTTCATTTCTCTTTGACGGACGTGATGGGAGAATTGCCGATAACATCAGGAAGGGTAATCCAATCGGGTTTTTCCGATACAGAAAACCAATTCACCGTAATTACACCCAGAATAGGAATCTTCACGACACGTTTCACTCATTTTTTTTTTCCCACTCTATTGTTTTTTTTTCCCTAAGCTATCAGGAAATGCCACTGATTTTATGAAGAACCACGCCCACCATCAAGTGGTTTCTCACGATTATCTTAAAATGTTTTAAAACTTATAAGCTCCGATAACGACACCTTTCCGCCAAAAGCCCACTCTTTCATAAAAATTAAATATGTTTAACATAGAAACCACGTTATAAACTGGCAATAAAACTTTTAAGGATCGATATAAAAATGAAAAGGTTTCTACATATTGAAAATAAGACATAATGAAGGGCGAAAAGAATACCTTTTTAGGCTATTTTCAAGCTTTTTAGTGTCATTCCCAAAAAACCATTTTCAGGCTTTTTGTTTCGATTTTAGTTTTTCAAGAAACACCTTTTTTTTCAGACCCAGATCTTTTTTAGGGAGTTTTTCTCTTTTTTTTTTGTCGAAGAAACACCTTTTTTTACCCATTTTTAGAACGTTTTCCCATCCCTTACGAAAGATATAACGTTTCTTGGGTTGTCCCATAAATCCCCATTTTACCCTTTTTTTGCGAGTTTTCTCCTGGCTTTATGCCGAAAAAACCCATTTTTGGGTTTTCTACATTTTTGTCCAATAAACACCTTTTTTACCCATTAGAACGTCTTCCCCACCAGCTGAAAGATTTCAACGTTTCTTGGGTTTGTCCCATAAATCCCCATTTTACCCTTTTTTGAGTTTCCTCCGGGCTTTATGCAGAAAACACCATTTTGGGCGTTTCTACATTTTTGTCCAATAAACACCTTTTTTAACCCGTTTTAGAACGTTCCCCAGTCCTTGCCGAAAGATTTCAACGTTTACTTGGGTTTGTCCCATAAATCCCCATTTTACCCTTTTTTTGCGAGTTTCCTCCTGGGTTTATGCCGAAAAACACAATTTTTGGGCGTTTTCTCTACATTTTTGTCCAATAACACCTTTTTTACCCATTTTTAGCGTTACCCCAGTCTCCTTGCCGAAAGATTTCAACGTTTGTTGTTTGTCCCATAAATCCCCATTTTACCGATTTTGCGAGTTTCCTCCTGGCTTTATGCCGAAAAACACCATTTTTGGCGTTTTCTACATTTTTGTCAATAAACCTTTTACCCATTTTTAAACGTTACCCCAGTCTCCTTGCCGAAAGATTTCAACGTTTGTCCCATAAATCCCATTTTACCCGATTTTTGCGAGTTTCCTCCTGGCTTATGCCGAAAAACACCATTTGGGCGTTTTCTTCATTTTTGTCCAATAAACACCTTTTTACCCAATTTCCGGACGTTTTTCTGTCTTTCTGCCGAGATTCCTTGGCTTTTATCCAAGAAAACTTTTCTTCACCATTTTTCCTGCTATACCTGCCCCTAAAACACTTGTTTTACCCGGGGATCTCTCACAACACTCTCAAAGATCCCAGTGTTTGTTTCCAAAACTTTGAAGCTTATTTTCTCTGAGCCACAGAAGCTGCTGATGCCCAAATCTTGGATTGCAACTTTCTTTTTTAAGCACTTTTAAAGTTATGGACGTGACAAGCAGACGGACAAAGACTTTTTTTTCGTTAAAAACCAGTTTTTTTTTCTTTCTAATTGTGATCATTGCCTGAACAAAGAAAATGAATCGTTTTCGTTCAAATTATCGAAGACAATGGGCGAATTCAGAGTCGAGGTTTTAAATCGGTTAATTAGACGAAAAAGCGTTAATCGTGTATAGCGGTCACACCCTGTGGAGGCATTAATAACCGAATCTTTAAATGGCAGACTTCCAAACAGAAGGAGGCATTTTCGTTTAAATGAGTCATTTGCGATCGGCCTAAAAACTTTTATTCTTTTCCCCCTTTTTTTCTTGTTCATTCTTCAATATGTTGCGTTAAGTTAAAACGTCCTCTCTCAATTTTTTTCGCGCGTCCGGCTCACCTAAAAAAATCCCTCAGGGCCCGTTTCTTCTTTTTTTTTTCGGGGCTGTTAAAAAAAATACTGTTTTTATTTTAAAAATATTATCTAAAACCCGTAGGTTTTTTAAACGAAAAAAGAAATATCGAGCCGGAAGGGGGTACCCACATTATGACTATAGAGAGGCAACCTGTAATTTTACCAATTAAAACAATCCTTGAATGGTGACACTCGCTCCTTCGAGTTTAAAAAGCGATTTAAGATTATGAAAGGAACAATCATTTTCAAAAGTCATCGTCGAACCGAAAAATCTGTCAAACGATTTCGGTCTTTATTGTCTATTCCGGTTTTTCGGACAGTAAAGACGTTCAATGGTCTCCTTGGAAAGTGGGTTGGAGATGTGCAGAAAGGGTAAACTGCATAGTTTCACGAACTAGGCAGCTTTAAAGCTGGAAGGCCGAGGAGAGGGGCCTTAGAAAAACTCGACATAAGGCCTAGTAATTGAAAAAAGACGGATTAAGACCCCAGAATCTCTTCTTTCATTCGTCAAGTGTTGAACATCAAGGACTTTTTTATTTTCCTGCGCCTCCCTAAACAATTGCCTTCTGACCCAGATTCCTTTTTCTTTAAAAAATTCCTTTTTTTCTCTATAAATAATTCAAAGTGATCACGTTTGGATGCCCCACCTTATCAAGAGGGAAACGTAAAATTACTTGCCTTTCGAAGAAATCTACCGCTATTTGATATTCAATTTTTTTGTTGTCCAAAATTTTCTCCCGTTTCGCAAGCCACGAAAAAAGAGGAAGAGGCCTTTATCTTCCCAATCCGGCGGATAAACGTTGGCTTAAACACAAAAGTACCTTCAATATAAATCCGACTTTTTTTTTAAACCTCTTCTGGGGAGCGGAGGATTTAGGCTCATTTTAAAGTTTTAACATTTTTGGACTGTTTCCTTCAGTTTTAGGTCAAAAAATTTCCCCTTTCTCTGAATTTTTGGACGTTTTCCTTGATTTTAGGTTATGAAATATTCTTATTTCTCGGTTTCCGGAGTTATAATTAAAAAAAAAAATTAAGGTGCTACACTTACCATTCACTGAGCCTAGTACGGGCTCGATTGGATTATTGGTTATCGAATTACGGCTTTAAAAATGGGCGAATTTTAAACCCAAAAAATTAGCAAAACCTATGATTTTTGGGATTCAACAAGCCTCCATAGCTCAGTTGGTGGAGTGATGAGGCGGAAACCCAGAAGTTGTAAAATCCCACAGGGCCAAACTTTTTTCTACTCTTTTCCCTCTTCGTAAATAAAAATAAAAATTCCGAGTAGAAATTTCTGATGAAATTTAACGGATTTAAAACTTTTTAAAAGTACATTTTAAATCGCCTTGTTTGATGGGGCAGAAAATATATTTTTCTCAACGAAAGACGACTCTTAATTGCGCTCGGAAGCCTTCGTCCTTGAAGAAGCGACTTGTAAAATTGCACGAGATCATCCTTTTTAACTCTTTTTACACTCGGTTATCATTTGAAAAAGACAACCCAAGGATAAAAATTTTAGATTTTAGAAGAAGAAAAAAAATCCAATGTATTAAATTCAAGGACTTATATGCACATTTTTATTATGTACGACCGCTTTAAAATCGTGGGCTCTAGGAAAACAAAACGGTAGTTTGTATGCTAATCATTTTATAAAACAATCGTCCATTTGATTAAATAATAAAATGGATAAACAGAACCTTTTCTTAATATAATTTATCCTTTTTTTAATCTGCAAAAATTCCTTTTTGAGGAAAAGGTGGAATTTGCCATTTTGAATTTTAAAAATATTCTGAGGATTATCCTGTTTATTTAAAAGGATCAAGATTAAGAGGATTTATTTTTTAAGTTTTTTTAAAGCCTTATTTATGATATTTTAATTATTTTATAGGCTTCTGGACCTCCTGTTCAGCTGGAACCAGTAGACTTAAGTATGAAGACGACCTCATCCCTCCCGGATCTTCTACCAATTAGTAAATTTATCGGTTCGAGAATAAATAGTAGTCCTCAACCACCAGGTAAATATCAATTTAAATTATTTCTAATGAAGACTTTCCCACGGGCTTCTTTCATAAGGAAGTCTTTCATTGTTTACTCGAGACTTTAATGAGACGCGCGGAGGCTTTTCATCATCAAAGTGACCCGCTTGCCGTAGGACATCCGCGTAAATTAGACCGGAGGTTTTTTTCTATTTAGACTTCACCGCATAATTGGTCATCGCGTTTGAAGTTCAAAATAGTCACGATCTCGTTAGCAAAGCGTTTACAAATTTTCCTGTCAAATATTTTTTATCCTGAAATTTCAATCCAAGTTTGTTTTTTTTTTTCTTTTTATGTTCTCTAAAATTAATTTGGGCCTTAATATAAAGTTTTAATTAAAATTATTTTTTGGCCAGACTTCAAGGATAGTAAATTAATTTAAAAACGCCTAAGCAATCCCAAAAAAGTCATAAGCATAAACCCAGAAAAATGGGTCAAAAACTATTTTCAAAACGTCATTTATTAAATGAGCGTGAAATTTCTTTAAAAAATAATTACCAAGTATGAAAAGTAATTAATTTTAAGTCTTTTAAACATTATAATTTAAAATTAGTGAGCGAACCTCTTTTTTTGGGGCGTACATAAAAACGCCCCGGTCCGGACGGTGATGGGCCGGTCACGATAAGCAGTTTAGATTGTGTCAAGGCTGGTGTCGGAGTTGTATGTCCCGACGTCAAATCGACTCCTTGTCCCGTTTTGTAACTTTACCCCATTGTGAGAGACTCGTAAAGAAAATTACATGTTGGGAAAAAAATTTGTTCGTGTCAAACCGACGCGGCGACTACCGTAGTTACATAGCCGTCAATTCACTAATAAGTTTTATTATAAACAAAAATCCCTTTTTTGACCTAATATAGAAGGGAGTTAAACGCTTAAAACCCGATAATGGTGTTTTTACACCAAAAAGCGAGCAATATGAAAAAGGTGTTTTGAACGCCCGAAAACCCGATAAAATTGATGTTTATACAAAAACCGAGGAAAACCCGTTACTACCGTAGTTACATAGCCGTCGATTCATTAATCCGTTTTATTATAAACAAAAATCCCTTTTTTAGACCTAATACGTTAAGAAGGGAGTTAAACGCTTAAAACCCGATAAAATGGGTGTTTTTACACCAAAAAAGCGAGGCAAACTATTCAAAACAGGTGTTTGAACGCCCGAAAACCCGATAAACTGATGTTTATACACCAGAAAACCGAGGAAAACCCGGTTACTACCGTAGTTACATAGCCGTCGATTCATTAATCCGTTTTATTATAAACAAAAATCCCTTTTTTAGACCTAATATACGTTAAGAAAGGGAGTTAAACGCTTAAAACCCGATAAAATGGGTGTTTTTACACCAAAAATCGAGGCAAACTATTCAAAACAGGTGTTTGAACGCCCGAAACCGATAAATGATGTTTATACACCAGAAAACGAGGAAAACCCGGTTACTACCGTAGTTACATAGCCGTCGATTCATTAATCCGTTTTATTATAAACAAAAATCCCTTTTTTAGACCTAATATACTTTAAGAAGGGAGTTAAACGCTTAAAACCCGATAAAATGGGTGTTTTTACACCAAAAAAGCGAGGCAAACTATTCAAAACAGGTGTTTCAACGCCCGAAGACCCGATAAAACTGATGTTTCTACACCAGAAAACCGAGGAAACCTGGTTAAAAGGAGCACCTGTTTGTAGGGAGCTGAACACAAGTTTAAAACCAGTACGGTTTTGCCACTGTTTCTAGCTTTACTCCTTGTTTAGCTGACAATTTAACGACTGTTTAGCTCTTAATCTGACGTCTTGGCTTACGATTAAGCGATTGAGCTACCAATCTGATGACTTAACGACTGTTTAGATGACGATTAAGCGAATGTTAACTGACGGCCGAGAAACTACTTTTGTAGAGGACCCCAGGACCCAGCGGGACATTTGGCCGCCTCCTACACACAACGCTCCCAGGCGGAACTGTGCCGCCCAAAGCAAGCAGATATCTTACAACTTTTTTTTAGATATTTTAAATTTATGGCTTGAAAAAATGGATTTAAATCAATAAAAGCCGCGTTAATCGAATTCCACGACGTTTTATCATTCATTCTTCACGCTTAATATAAATTTACATTTGACCCTGACAGTTTTGCCTCGGCGTTGCTTTCTTTTCAATTAGAGGTAAATTTTTCGGAAGGACCCCCATGATCTTTCAAAATTGCATAAAAAATATTTTCTTTGTTGGGTGGCGTTTAAAGTTTTAAGGAAGATCGGTTGTCTTGTTTGGATTTGAAAAAACAAGCAAGTATCGCTTTTCCTTATAAAGAAACTTTTTTTTTTCCTCGTCACCTTAAAAGCAAAATAATTCAATATAACGTACCTAGACTGGGAGAGAAAAAAAAAAAAACGAAAGGCTCACGTTTAAAAATTAGCCTCACGACACGGACGTCTTGATAAATTAAGACGATGATTAAACAACTTGTGAAACAGGGTGTGGCTAATTGGCTATCTAAAGTGCTACATGTAAAAAGAATTTAAATTTAGTTTTTGGTTGAAAAAACGCTTTTTTATTAACGTAATTAAAACCAAGACGATTGCGCTAAAAAATAACCTTCACCCTTTTTCGTCAAACTTTTTCGTACCCGTGGGTCGAAGGACGTTTTCATTGTCCGCGGTCTCCACTTCGGATTATTTACGAGAGAACGCTAGGAAACGGTAATAATTTGATGCCACAGCACATAATATCTATGGCGTTTATTATGAACTACTTTCACGCCCTCCATATCATTTCTTCTTCCCACTGCCGCTGTTTTTCGATTGTAAAAACGACGGAAAGGCTTTTATTATTTTATCATCGTCTTAATTATCTCGTACCAAAAGGTCTCTTCTGAATAATTAAAAGTTGGGTAAGTTAATTAAATTTTTCCGGGTGTTAAAAAGGAAAAAGACGAAAATAACGCCTAAAATCTGTAAAATGGGTGGTTTTTTGGCTCAAAAATCCTCAAGAATCTGTTAAAAATGGGGATTCTCAGCTTGAAGAGCGATCAAAAGGCCCAAATTCGATTGAAAAGGGAGTTTCTACGCCTAAAAAACTGTGAAAACGTCAGAAATTTTTGTAAAAAGAGTCTCCCGGCACAAATACTGAGCGGAGCTCCTAAAAATTCTGTAAAAAGGAGCTTTTTTCGGTCGAAAGGTAGGGAAAGCGTTAAAGCCGGCAAAAAGGGAGTTTCTCGGCCGAAAGCGTGTAAATTGCCTAAAATCTGGAGTAAAAGAGAGCTATTCGTCAAAAAACTCTAAGTCTGTTTACTGAAGGTTTCCAGGCCTAATGACCGAGGAAAAACTCCCAAAATCTGCTTAAAAGGGGTTTTTTGGTCAAAAGAGTAAGGAAAAGCAATAAAACCAGTTTTTAGAATCAGTGCTACCTCGACTCATCCACAATGCGGAGGGCGGACGCATTAAATTGCCCAAAATTTTGAAACTACGCTTTAGAAAAAATTAAAATAAATTGTTTTTCCAATTTATACCTTTTATTTATAAATTTTAAAGAAATAAAAGGCGATGTTTTTATAAGGAATAGTAGTTTGGGCGTGACCTTCTGAGCAAGTCTCATCCTCACTAATTTAGCGGCTCTCCTTCCCACTTGTCCTCCTCTCTCGCTCTTTTTCATTTTTCCTTCTCTTTCTCCCTTTATTTCTGGTTCGTCCTTGTGGTCTCTTTTACAAGCGCTTCATGTGACCCCTTCTCCACCCACATTTTTCCTTTATCTTCTTTACAATGCGAAGAATTTCGATTTTTTTTCCAGGGTGCATAACTGCATTTGGGACCGTTTTTTTTGTTACTAATAGCCCCGCTAATTATGCAAACGAGTTATTTTTAAGTCGCTTTTCTTGGGTGTTTAATTGGTTGCGGTGCTTTATTTAAAATGGCACTTATTTGATTTAATGACCTTAAAGTTAAGAACATGCAAATAAAATGAGGCGGATCAATCGATTTTGATTTAGAGACCGTTGTAAAAATAAAATCTCCCCTTTTTCAACGTTCTGTGCCAAGAATTTATTTCCTTATTGCTTGGGTACACATATCGCCGTGTTTTTAAGGCGGGAATATTTTAAATAATCGCGCTCAAAAAGGTCGCAGGTGTCCGCGCATCATTTCTCGCTTTAACGAGCGATCACTTTCTTCGGAACTACTTTGTAGCGCGTTTTATGATTGCGTTTCTTCACATTTTTTTAATACTTAACACTTGCGATTGGATTGAAATCATTTATAAGATGGATTGGGCACAGCTGGGGAATTCGCCATGATAGCGCTGAAATCAGAGCAAAAATACGTCCTTCTGATCGGATTTTCCGAGGTTATTCGTTTTTTTGACGAAGAGACCCTTTTTTCTCAATTTTTGGTCGTTTTCTTCGTTTTTTGACCGACAAATGCATTTTTGGGCATTGCCTACCTCTTTTGCCAATTTTTATTCTGATTTTTGAAAGTTTCACTTCATTTTTTGACGGAGAGACCTTTTTTCTTATTTTTTATTTTCAGGGCTATACGTACGAATTTTTGGGCTTTTCCTATTTCGACGTTTTGACGTTTTT
>JACGAQ010004015.1:0-20976 GCA_014119065.1 Orius insidiosus | reverse complement strand
TTTTTTTTTTTTTTTTTTTTTTTTTTTTTTTTTTTTATTATACATCTGCTTCCAATTTTTGATTGCAGATGTTTGATTGATAAAATTACAGATATTGCATTAATTTTGAAGTTAATTCATGAATTATATCACACGTTTAGTCTCTTGATTATTGCTTGAATGAACGTCACGAATTTGTCCAAGAACTGTGTAACCAGCAACGTTTTCGGATGCACCGGCCACCGCACTCCCGCCAAAATCACCGCCCGCATTAATGGTAGCCTTTCAGCTTCTAGCTCCTGGCAGTCGTCCATCAAGTGCTGCCACGTTTGTGGCACCGGAAAATTGCAAAATCGCAGCTGTCGTCTTCTATTAATTTGAACCTCTTTAAGTATTCTTTCGCTTTCCCATGGCCGGTCAGGACTTGGGTGAGCTCAAAGCCTATTGGGAGATTTATTGATCTTCTTGACCGCACTGATGGGAAGAATTCCTTCGTCCGCGATCCATTCTTGGACCTGGCCCATATCGTTTCCCATTCTCTGTGTAATTCTTCTTTTAATTTTATTTGACGTAAGAAGCCGGTATTCTGTAGTACGCAGTCGTGGCATTTTCTTCAAGGGCAGCTTTTTTAGCCTCCTCGTCAGCCTTTTCGTTTCCCTTTACACCTGCATGTGCTTTTACCCATCTTAAGTTTACAGTCCTTTTTACACTTTCCAGGTCCTTCAGTTTTCTTATGTTCTGTATTATTTCATTGTCCTTTCCTTTTTAATTCTTTTAATTGAGACTCACTGTCAGTCCAGATGGTGACTCCTTGAACTTGTTCATCTTTGAGGTTTTCCCACCACTTAAGGGCTTCGTGGATTGCAAATAGCTCAGCTTGGTTATTTGAGCACCATGGTTCTAATTTAAATCTCTTAATAAAGGTCGGGTGGCTGAAGTCCTCTTCCAAAAACGCGACTATTGCGCAGCCAACGTTTTCTGCTATCCTACTGCCGTCGGTGTAAATGTTTAGATAGGTCGTATCATTTTCATATCGGGTGCTGCTGAGGGATGGAGCCATTTCGAGTAGTGTACGATTTTTTCCACCGGGTATTCAGGACTTGCAATAGGAGCTATTCGTGCTGTATTGTATAGCATAGAAGTCGGCCTTTTTCCGAAGATACAGGTCGATGGGTGGGTAACCTGATACGATGCATGCAGCTTCGTAGGAAATCGTGCGGTATCCCTTTATTATTCTCAGAAGCATGAGTCGTTGTATTCTCCTAAGGAGCTTTGTTTGAGTTTCGTTGACGGCCTCGATCCAAATTGGTGCTGCGTAAGTCATGATTGGCAGTATTGCTCCTTTATATATAATTTCCAGGGCCTCACTTTTGAGGCCCCAATAAACCTTTGCAGACCGAGAAAGCATGTTTATCAAACTGGCCGTCCGTTGGCAAACCATTTGGATATGTTTCTTCCATGACAGTTTACGATCTAATATGACCCAGGTATTTCATTGAGTCCTTTTCTATTAATTTTCATTTCCTAGAAATATTCGAAGATCGCTTTTACGCTTCCGTTTAGTCACTTGTAATACTTGAGATTTCTTTGAATTGAAAATTATTTTATTTAATTTCGCCCACTTTTCAATTTCTGAGAGGCTTCTTTGCTGCTATTTGCAAAAGTGCTTCATCTTCATGCCTAACGATCATTAGGAGGTCGTCGGCGAAAGCGACTAGTTTAACGTCATCTTCTTTGTCGAAATTTAGTTTTAGAACGCTATCATAGAGGATGTTCCAATATCCGGGCGAGCTACACGAACCTTGCGGGCATCCCATTTCTATTTTCCTGTCGTAGGCGCTGTTCATCGTTTTGTAAGAAGCGTGTCGGTCTGAAATAGTTTCGGGTTAAGAGAAAAAGGTTGTGGGCATTTATTCCTATGTAGTTGACTGATAATCGAAGGCCACCATGCGGCATCGAATGCTCCCTGTACGTCTAAAGACACCAGTAACGATCTTTTTCCCGCTGAACTTCCCTCTTCAATATAGTTTTTGACGGCTTGAAGTGCGTCCACAGTGCTAGTTTGAGGACGAAAGCCGAATTGGTTTTCCGACAATAAATTATTTTTATAATGGTGGTGCATTATTCTATCAATGGTAAGCCGTTCTAGTATTTTCCCAGCAACTGGAAGCAAGCTTATTGGTCTATATTTTGACACATCTTGTGAATTTTCCTTTCCTGGCTTCACCAGTAGTACTATTCTTGATTTTTTCCATAATTTTGGGAATATACCCCTTTTTAAACATTGATTGTAGATACTTTGTATTGTGTTTGGATAGTTTTTAAAAACTTCTTCCCAGATAGATTTTGTAATGCCGTCTTCGCCAGGTGTTTTTTCTTTCATTTCGCCAATTGCCTTCCCAATTTCACTGATCGTGAAATAGACATCGTCAACTGTCTGGAGTTCTTCTTTACTTTGTTGTATTACTTTTTCGTGGCACTCTTCTGATTTTACCTGGTCTTTTGGTACACATTTGTCGATAATAGCATCCATCGTTTCGTCCAGATCTTTGGTAAAGTTACCATTTTCCAATTTAACTGTGGTAAATGTGGTTGAAGTGCGTGTTTTCCAGCCGCAATTTTATATACCGAATTCCATGGCGAGTTTATCCCAGTAGCGTTGCAGAATTCCTTCCAAGACTGTGTTAGCGTTTTTAATCATTTCGTTGTATCGTATTTTCGCCTCCATGAATTCTTTTTTCCTTCGTTGTCTTTCAGTGTCGTCATTTTTTGTGCGTTGAAAATTTTTTCTGAGTTTTCTTACTTCTTTCCTATAATTCGTCAACTCGTTGTTCCACCAGGGAACCGACTTCGCCGCATTGAGGTGAGGTTTTTTAGAGTATTTGGGGATAGCTTGATCGCAAGCGTTTTCAATTATAAGCATATATATTTCAATTGCTCTCTCGAGATCGGGATGTTCGGCAATCCATTTTGCCATTTTCAAGTCCATTTCGGCGCATTCGGCGACATTACGATCCGCCATAAGAGCCTCAATCTTTTCAGATATAGCTTTAATGAACATGGTCCAGTCAGCTTCTTTGGTTTTATATTTCACCGTTGAGGTGGGGTATTGGTCAGTTGTTTTCCCTCCATGATCAGATATTTGGAAAGTTATCGTCGAATGAAACGATGAACATGAGTCCGAGCATTTTCTCCAATTTCGTAGTTTTGTAGCCATCGATGAGTTACATAAAGTTATATCTATATTACTACTGCCTCTGTTTGATCGAAACGTTGGTTCACCGTCGTCCTCGTTCATTACTATTAGAGATTTTTCGGCAGTATACTCCTCGAGCAGTTCACCCCTTCTGTCAGTCGTTTTATAGTCGAACCACATCCCTGCTCTTGCATTCGAGTCCATTCCGATAATAATTCTTTTTGTCTTATAACCTTCAAGGAGCCTCGTAATTTTTTCAAGATCGTCTGAAATTTGTTCAGGAAGTGATTCGCGCTGTTTCGGAAAGTAGGCGCTAACAGCGAGAAAATTCGCTCCATTCTTCCTTTAACCTCAACCGTCACGAAGTCTTCGTCTGAGTGCTGAGAGTACAATGCTACGTCTAGATCAGCGTTGGTAACGATTATCACTGCTCTTTTCCTATTTTCTCCATAAGAAAATGCCCTCCATTGTTTAGGTATACCGATTACTTGGTTTAATCGACAGTAGGGTTCTTGTATCAAGGCGATGTCTATTTTTCGTTTGAGATGATTTCGAAAAGCCCGCCAGTTGCACCTAACGATCTGTCCAAATTGATTTGAGCAAATTTAATTTCCATAATCGATACTTTGTTTAAGTCGATTTATGATTTTCTGATAAGAGGGACAATTACGGTTATCGTACGCGGCGTGGTTTGTTGATAGCGCGTTATCACGGGCCGACTGAATAAAAGAGTTGTGGTAAACACAATTGACGCATTTAAACTCGTTTTCTTTAGATTTGCATTGTTGCAATTCGTTTTTCACCACATCTTGGACAGGCTAAGTCGTTTTTACATGTTCCGGTATGATAGCGGCTGCAGTGATAACACCTTCGAGCGTAAACATTATCAGCAACCCGACAAATAGACCAGTGGATTTTTAGTCCCTTAGCAGCAAGAATTTTGTTTCTCGTTTGAGGATCGATCTCGATGACTAGGCGGTTTGATACACGCTTGTTTTTGGATATGATTAGCGCTTTGGTTTCAAACTTAAAACTATTATCACAGAAAATTTCTGGGTTTTGTTTAACAATTGCCTCTTTGGCATTACTCGAGTTATCTCATGAGGTACATTGAAAATCATTAATCTAGGTAAGTTTTCTCTTTTATTTTAGCTTGAACTTGCTTATCACAGTTTGTTTATGGACTCGGCGAGTTTACCACTCTCTGACCTTGACCGAGTTTTGATCAAATTCTTCCGTCCGAAATCTGTTTCACAGCCATAACCCCAACATTGAGATCGGCTATTTTTACTTTTTCTTTGATCATTTTTCTGTTTCGTCCGATTTTGTGTTTTTCTCGTTCGGTGTAATGATAATATCATAAGAAGGCTTTACGTACTTGTCTTTTTTCATAACTGTAGCGTAGGAAAAGGAAGACGGAACGGCATTCCCTTTCGTCTTAGCGCCCTCAATTCCCGATTTAAATCGCTATTTTGCTTTTTCAAGCCATTGTAAAGCTCAGTGAAGGCGAGGATTGAATCCTTGATGTCTTCGCGGTACTCCGACTTTAAATTACCACTGAATTTAATAACTTTTTCGAGTTTTTTCACTACTCGAGAAAACAGGTCTTTCTCTCCCACATCGTGACTTTCCATTTGAGACTCGCTAAATGACGTTTAGAGCCTCTAAACATCACCTATTGAGGTCCTTTTCCTCCATTGAGACTCGCTAAACGACCGTTTAGAGCCTTTAAACATCCGTTTTCTTCTTGTTAAACCTATTTTAGGTCCTTTTCCTCCATTTGAGACTCCGCTAAACATCCGTTAAGGACTCTAAACGTCCGTTTTGTTCGTGTTTAACCTATTTAGGTCCTTTTCCTCCATTTTAGACTCGCTAAACGACCGTTAGAGCCTCTAAACATCCGTTTTGTTCGTGTTTAACCTATTTTAGGTCCTTTTCCTCCATTTTAGACTCGCTAAACGACCGTTTAGAGCCTCTAAACATCCGTTTTCTTCGTGTTAAACCTATTTGAGGTCTTTTCCTCCATTTGAGACTCGCTAAACAACTGTTTAGAGCCTCTAAACATCCGTTTTCTTCGTGTTAAACCTATTTTAGGTCCTTTTCCTCCATTTGAGACTCGCTAAATGACCGTTTAGAGCCTCTAAACATCCACCTTTGAGGTCCTTTTCCTTCGCTAAACGACCGTTTAGAGCCTCTAAACATCCGTTTTCTTCGTTTTAAACCTATTTTAGGTTCTTTTCCTCCATTTGAGACTCGCTAAATGACCGTTTAGAGCCTCTAAACATCCACCTATTGAGGTCCTTTTCCTCCATTTGAGACTCGCTAAACGACCGTTTAGAGCCTCTAACCATCCGTTTTCTTCGTGTTAAACCTATTTGAGGTCCTTTTCCTCCATTTGAGACTCGCTAAACGACCGTTTAGAGCCTCTAAACATCCGTTTTCGTATAAACCTATTTGAGGTTCTTTTCCTCCATTGATACTCGCTAAACCTCTGTTTCCCCGGACCCCAGGGGATGTGGACTTTTCCATCATCTGTTTTGTAAATGGTTTTTATCTACATCCCCGAAAAGGGGCTCCGTAAACTAAAATTAAAAAAAAAAAAATGGTCAAAGAAGTCCCAAATTATGTGGGATCCTCCGGGTCCCCCGCTGGTCGGTGGTGGGGGACGTCTGGGCGGGCGGGCGGCTGTCGGCCGGGGCGCCCTCGCGGACCGAGTTTTAGTTGTGGCGCAAATGACCCATGTGGTTGGGCCGCCACAAAAAAAAAAAAAAAAAAAAAAAAAAAAAAAAAAAAAAAAAAAAAAAAAAAAAAAAAAAAAACCTCCGTTTAGGGACTCTAAACGTCCGTTTTGTTCGTGTTAAACCTATTTGAGGTTCTTTTCCTCCATTTGAGACTCGCTAAACGACCGTTTAGAGCCTCTAAACATCCGTTTAGTTCGTGTTAAACCTATTTGAGGTTTTTCCTCCATTCGAGACTCGCTAAACCCCGTTTAGGGACTCTAAACGTCCGTTTTGTTCGTATTAAACCTATTTTAGGTGCTTTTCCTCCATTTGAGACTCGCTAAACGACTGTTTAGAGCCTCTAAACGTCCGTTTTCTTCGTGTTAAACCTATTTGAGGTCCATTTCCTCCATTTGAGACTCGCTAAACGACCGTTTAGAGCCTCTAAACATCAGTTTTCTTCGTGTTAAACCTATTTGAGGTTCTTTTCCTCCATTTGAGACTCGCAAACGTTTAGGGACTCTAAACGTTCGTTTTGTTCGTGTTAAACCTATGAGGTTCTTTTCCTCCATAATACACAGGACTAGGCTCTTCTGCCGTCATGGCATTATGACAAAATCTGGGAATTTTATCTTGAACTCCGCAGACAAAATATGGTTTTTTGAAGTAATTAAAACTTACGTCTCTTTTCAGGTACTTATCGTAGACAATTAAAGCCAACTCGGCTCGATTTTCATCAGATTCAACTTCATATTTTTCCTACAAAAAAAAATAATAGAAATTTTCTACATTTTTAATAAACTTACGATTGCATCAAGAAATATATTGTATCTGTGATATTCTTTTTTTCCTCTTGACAAAACTGTCGGAAGAGGAGTCTCCCAATCGGCTGTTGATCGACCACATAGCTGTATTTGGCTTCTAAAAAAACAAGATCGATTACACAACAGTTACATCTTGAGAAGAAAAAAAAACCAGAACAATTGTATTACACAATCGTTTTCTAAAAATTACTAGAGCAATACCTATTTTATTTTTTAACTGAAGACACTGGGATATATGAGGGAACTGCAAAATCTTCTTCCATTTTTTACTTTTACCCTTATTACTATCTGTTCCACCTGAAAAAAAAAGAGAAAATTAAAAAAAAGATCAATTTTCAAAGTGAAAAAGAGTTGAAGCATAAAAAGGGGGATGGAGCGACTTTATTTAAGAAATCATCCGCTTGATCAAGCATTAAATTACAGGGGCGTGTATGCTTCCGAGTTGTTCCTCTAAGGCCATCGCAAAAGAGGAAGATATCATTAAAATATACGTTTTCTCTCATAAAAACAAGCTTTCAGGAGAAAATGAAGATTAGACAAACGCTATTAATAATTCAATTTTATGATTTCAAACAACTTTTTTCCTCCATGAAGAATTAACAAATCAATATGAACCGGTTTAAAGCACCAAGGAATGATAATATGAAGAAAAGTATCATTTTATTGATAAAAATTTTAGCATACATTAACGGTTTCAACCCAATGGGCGATAATCTAATCAGTAATAAACCAGAAACCACAATGATTACTTTTGCTGTAACTCTCATACATTTTGAAAATTGTTTCATAAAGCATAATTGACTTTAAATTGAGGTAGTGTCAAACAATAGGCTATTAAATGCCTATTGTGGGCGGCGTATGGAATTAAAAAGTCTGCCCCTACTAATTTAAAGTCGTAAAATAAGTTCAAAGGATTCAATTTTAAATGGGGTAGCATAAATTTAATATCTCTAATTGAAGGCACAATGGGACTTAGGGTTTTAAATTTTCAAAAGGTAGAGTAAAATGCGAAGCTTATTCGGCAGAATCGCTCTCGCCTGTTTTAAAATAGAATGATTGTTCGTCCTCTATTTTAAATTCGTTTCAATTACTATGACCTTAATAATAAAGAATCAAGGTAGGATTGTCAAAACTTGAAAGTGTTTTTTAATCGATGATGGGAAATTCACCACCTTCAATAAACTCATTAACGAAATATGAAACCAAGTTTATATTTCGATGTTTATTGTTATGATTAAAAATAGTAAACAAATCAATGATAGTAAACATTTTTTAAAATGAAAAATCCACCAAGCCGGGAGTTAAGACTAATTGGGGCAGATCCAAAAAAAATTGAAATTCACCAAAAATAGTTATATCTCTTTTTTTTTAAATACCGATGACACATATTAAATCAGGTCATGATTGATGCAGTGATAAAGCTTAAATGTCCAATTTTCCGCTGAATAACTTAAATTTCGAAGAAAAGAAATCTACCTATTTTTTAATTTTTAGAGGTACAGAAAAATTGATGACATAGCATCTAAATGATAACTCTGCAAAAAAGTTAGATTTTGAGCCTTTTGATGGTTTATCATCGAAAATTGATCTTAATAATTTAAGTGCGATCCAAAATTATAAGCCAAAATCAAATAGGTATTTAGTTTTTCCAAAATATGGTCACAAAAAAAAGCTTGCTGCTAATTTCTTGATCATAGAATAGTTTTTTAGCATCAAGAAGTACTAAATAAATTGCTGAAATGGAGAGTGGGCCTTCATGTTTTTCTTTTGGGAATGATACACAGTGATATACAGCAGAAGTGCCCATCAGAATGCTGCAAAAGCGGTCATTGACCCCACAGCATTTCAGGCAAGATTCTAATTTTAACTGTCTCTAAAGCATTGCTGATATTTCTTTTTGGGAATAATATGCTAATTTGGAATGATATACAGCAGAAGTGTTTTGGCCAGAATGCTGCAACAGCTTACATTGTCCTCACAGCGGTTTAGCTGAAAAGTCTGGTGCTCAAAGCCTATTTCTTGATGACAGAATCAAGGAAAGGATATGGAGAGTGGGCCTTCCTGTTTTCTTTTAGGAATGATACACTGTGGATATACAGCAGCAGTGCTATCGCCCATCAGAATGCTGCAAAAGCGGTCATTGACCCCACAGCATTTCAGATTCTAATTTTAACTATCTCTAAAGCATTGCTGATATTCTTTTTGGGAATAATATGCTAATTTGGAATGATATACAGCAGAAGTGTTTTGGCCAGAATGCTGCAACAGCGTACATTGTCCTCACAGCGGTTTAGCTGAAAAGTCTGGTGTTCAAAGCCTATTTCTTGATGACAGAATCAAGGAAAGCAGCAATGAGTTTTACTAAATCAAGAAATAGCAACTGTGGTGTTCAAAAAGAAAAGGGGTAAAGAGTCAGAAGTGGGCTTTTCCAGATTTCTTTCAGAGAATATACTAATTTGGAATAATAATATACAGCAGAAGTGTTTTGGCCAGAATGCTGCAACAGCGTACATTGTCCTCACAGCGTTTTAGCTGATAAGTCTAGGGCTCAAAGCCTATTTCTTGATGACAGAATCAAGGAAAATAGAAATGAGTTTTTCTCAATCAAGAAATAGCACACAAACTGGCATATAAAAAGAGAAGGGGTCAAAGAAGAAGGGGCCTTCCTGTTTTTCTGAATGATATACAGCAGCAGAGCTGTGGCCCTGCAGAAAGCTGCAACAGCGTACATTGACCACACAGCGTTTAAGCTGACAAGTTTGGCGCTCAAAGCCTATTTCTTGATGACAGAATCAAGGAAAGCAGAAATGAGTTTTTCTGAATCAAGAAATAGCACACAAACTGGCATTTAAAAAGAGAAGGGGTCAAAGAAGAAGGGGCCTTCCTGTTTTTCTGAATGATTTACAGCAGCAGAGCTATGCCCTGCAGAAAGCTGCAACAGCGTACATTGACCACACAGCATTTAAGCTGACAAGTCTGGTGCTCAAAGCCTATTTCTTGATGACAGAATCAAGAAAAGCAGAAATGAGTTTTTCTGAATCAAGAAATAGCACACAAACAGGCACTTAAAAAGGGGTCAAAATAGAGGTGGGCCTTCCTGTTTTCTGAATGATACACAGCAGCAGAGCTATGACCCTGCAGAACGCAGCAAGTACATTGACCCCACAATACTAAGCAGCGAATTGCTGAAGTGTCAGAGAGACAGAAGGTAAAACTGAATTTTAAGATTTTAATTTTTGGTGTCCTTATTAAAAGTGGAGTATGCAAAGCTTGACCAACGCGAGGCGTTCTCTGGATGGTGAAAGTGGTTGAAATTTTTTGACGTATGAAGAAGGTTATGGCCCCTTCACGAAATATTAGGAAATAATTGATCAAGGACGAATAATATTTAAAATAAATTGATGTAATTATGTCTAATAGGGTTCATTTGAAAGACAAAGACGTATTTGGGGAAGTGGATGACGGGGAGTTCTGAGAGAAAAAGTGGCATATTTTTATGTGTTTATTGATTTCTTAAAGGCCTAAAAGGGAAGATAATAAAAAGAAGGTGGAGGTGACTCGGACTTACCTTCCCTCGCCTTGAGATAAACGGTGTTTGCGACTATATTCTCCAATTCCATGAGTTCCAGTTTGAACGATTTCCCGTTCTCCGGGCCGAGAACGACCCGTTCCCATTAAAATGATTTTAAACTTTGGGGGGTTAAAATAGTCTCAAGGGGGGAGCCGCCGGGGTGTGGTGGTAAAATGGCGACAAAATAAGGAGTTCGAAGTCTTGAACGCACGGGAGATTTTTGATATATTCGAATCTCTTTTTTCGGGAGTTCTTTATTTCCCGTAGTTTTGTCTTGATGCGGGGGAGTGACGTACTTATGACCCGTTGACCCGAAGCGGCGATTGCGACTGGCGTTGAGCGCGCGGCGTTTTTGTGTTTTCCTGTTCTGCGTGGCGACGACGACCCGAAACTGCCTCAGTTCGACCCCCGACTCCCACCTTCGCCTTCAAATCCGACGCCTCACGGACACTGCGCCGACCCCAATCACAGCTTACACCTTCTCCAAAACCGACTTATCTATCATAACCGGTTATTTATTTCAGTCCTCCAGTAACTGGAAGATCACACTGTTGCATTATCCAGCCCCAGGGCAAATAAAACCAAGATATTTAGGGATAAAAAATTACTTTATATTGTGAAATTAATATTTAAGCAAAATTTCACGTCCTTGAAATTTTGATTTAAAAAGCGTAAGAATATGATTTTTTTTCTCGCAGAACATCATGAAATTGTCAAGCATTTTTTTTCTTTTTGCCTTCGGCTTTAGAGAAGTCGTGGCAACAGAATACGTACAAGTCAGCGAAAATACAGCAAGGAAATATGGTTTTGACGTCTATAGATGTATAGATGTCACATCTATAGATGTATAGATGATCTATAGATGTCACATCTATAGATGTATAGATGATCTATAGATGTCACATCTATAGATGTAATGATCTATAGATGTCACATCTATAGATGTATAGATGATCTATAGATGTCACATCTATAGATGTATAGATGATCTATAGATGTCACATCTATAGATGTATAGATGATCTATAGATGTCACATCTATAGATGTATAGATGATCTATAGATGTCACATCTATAGATGTATAGATGATGATGATATATGTCACATCTATAGATGTATAGATGATGATGATGATGATGATCTATAGATGTCACATCTATAGATGTATAGATGATGATGATCTATAGATGTGTCAGAACCGGTGAACCAGTAAGTTTCTGCTTTGACAAATGGCTGTCAAATTTTTTATTTTAGTGTCAATATGCCTATTCGAATGATTGCTGTTCTAGACACTGTATAGTAGGTCAGAACAGGTTAAGAGATGAACAATGGGTATGTTTTTGAAGCGAAATTCTCGTGGATGTACATAATACATTTTTTTCTTCTATAATTTTTTATTCCTAGATTGTACCACTTGATATTCTTCTATCAATTAATGAAGTAAAAACATGGACGCTTCAGGATGGCTTGTCCACTAGTATAATAACTACCAATTTACAGAAAAAGTGAACACCCTGTTAGACATTGGAACCAGTCCGGTTATAACCGAAATAACCGTTTGACTGAAAATCGACCTTCATCCGGAGACGCTTTAGTCCCTCCTCTTTCTCGACCTTCTTGATTCGACCTGTTTTTCCCTCCACAACTTTAAATTTACTCATAATATTACATCAAAAGTTAGGAGGAATAGAAGGGTATTTATTGCTTTTTATGTGCGGTGCAAAAGTTAGCACTAAGCACACTTTTTTATGCAAAAAAATAAAAAATTTTTTGAGGTATTTCTAGAGCAAAGTAGAACTATTTTTGACCATCGAGCTAAAAAAAGTCTATGGGAATTCGATTTTTTTTTATAACATAAACTCACTTTTGCACAGATTTGCTGATTTTAATTGTCTGCAGCTAAGCCAGGTCCGAAGCTTCCAAGTGTACCAACCTCTATGCAACCAGCAAATCAGAAATCACCCTTAAACTATAATTATTATAGTTTTGATTTGCTGGTTGCATAGAGGTTGGTACACTTGTAAGCTTCGGACCTGGCTTAGTTGCAGACAATTAAAATCAGTAAATCTGTGCAAAAGTGAGTTTAAGTTTTTAAAAAAATTGAAATTTCCATATACTTTTTTTAGTTCGATGGTCAAAAACAGTTCAATTTTGTTCAAGTCTGCTGCTTGCTGCCTAGAATTGTCATTGTCCTCAAGTCAGTTGTTGTCAAGTTCCTTCTGCAGGATTCCCCCCCCCTTCCCCCCCTTTCCTGTTGCTTTTCAAGTCTATTCCTGTTAAGTTTTGTCGAATTTCTTGTAACTACATGATTGTTTCTATTTTAATGAAGACACCTTGTATTTTATAAATATTTATGAGTAAAACAAGCGAAGAAAAAGGTAAGAAAATTGTATTTTCTCTTTGGAATTTTGGCAATTCTATATGAAAATGAGCTGAAAACTGTAGTCAATCCTTCATTCCAAAAATAAAAGGTTGAGTAATACAAAACCTCCTTCTCCATCAAAAGCTGAATTCAGGAGGAAGAGAAGGGTATTTATTGCTTTTTATGTGCGGTGCAAAAGTGAGCACTGAGCACGCTTTTTTATGCAAAAAAATAAGAAAATTTTTTGAGATATTTCTAGAGCAAAATAGAACTATTTTTGACCATCGAACTAAAAAAAAGTCTATGGGAAGTTAGATTTTTTTTTAAACATAAACTCACTTTTGCACAGATTTGCTGATTTTAATTGTCTGCAGCTAAGCCAGGTCCGAAGCTTCCAAGTGTACCAATCTCTATGCAACCAGTCAATCAGAAATCACCCTTAAACTATATTATTATAGTTTTGATTTGCTGGTTGCGTAGAGGTTGGTACACTTGGAAGCTTCAGACCTGGCTTAGCTGCAGACAATTAAAAATAGTAAATCTGTGCAAAAGTGAGTTTAAGTTTTAAAAAATTGAAATTTCCATATACTTTTTTTAGTTCGATGGTCAAAAATAGTTTATTTTGCTCAAGTCTGCTGCTTAACTGCCTAGAATTGTCATTGTCCTCAAGTCAGTTGTCAAGTTCCTTCTGCAGGATTCACCCCCCCCCCCCTTCCTGTTGCTTTTCAAGTATATTCCTGTTAAGTTTTGTCGAATTTCTTGTAACTACACGATTGTTTCTTTATTAATGAAGACACCTTGTATTTAAAAGGTAAGAAAATTATATTTTCTGTTTAGAATTTTTGCTATTCTATAAGAAAATTAGCTAAAAACTGTAGTCAATCCTTCATTCCAAATATTGGGTAATACACAATACCTCCTTTTCCGTGGAAATTTTCCCACAAAATTGTTTAATTCTCAACAGGAAAATGACAGAATACATGTTTTAATTTTAACATTTTATTAGTTTTGTTCCAACCGCAGTTTGAAACTGGTTTGAAAACTTCTGGAGCATGATCAGAAGGAATGGGACGTCAAAGTAGACGTCAAATCCTTCTGCGCATGCTCTAGGAGTTTCAAACTGCGGTTGGAACAAAGCTATTATTTATTAAATAATACAAGAATTTCAAAAATTACACACATTTATTATGAAATATGAAAGTATAGTAGTGTTTAATCGCTTTCATCATTATTAAATTTGTTGTATTTCGTTGACCCATTGTAGCTGACGACTTGATTGTTGGCCATTGGCAGGCTTTCCTGTGAATTTGGTATAAATTAGGGTTTGTATAAATTAAATACCGGTGTTTTGTGTCCGTTAGATAAGAGAGCGAGTAGAGGACAGTAGATCAAAATGATAAAACCGACGCATCTCATAAGCCAGGGGAAGCCAATCAAATGCGCTAGTTCGCCTCCCATCATTGGTCCTTAAAAAAACATTTAAAATTTAATTTGATAAGACTGAAAACCTAATGAGTAGGCCAAAGCGACAGCCATTTGTTGAAGAGCGTAGACGACAGCGTAATTCGCTGAATGTCTCGAATCGACCAGAGTCGCCAGTAGAGGTACCAAAGCTGCATCTACGATTCCGATTCCAAGCCCAAGTCCAAAATGAGGTAAAATCAAACCTTCCATACTTGAAGCTACTGGAATCTAAATTTTTCTTTAAACTTTACTTCAGTTTAGAATAAAGAAATTACCAATATAGCGGATATAGCAACGACTATCATGGAAGCAAGAGCAACTCTCCATCTACCAAATTTGTAAGCGATTGATCCAAAAAAATTGGTACCAAGTAAATATCCGATACTATCAGGTATGAAAACAGTCCCAAGTTCCCATTTCTGAAAGTACAATATCGCTTCTCAAAATTAAGAAATTGTTATTTTCTCCTTTAGGTGTACAAAATGAAACTCGGCTAAAATCTACAAAATTCAAATTTACCCTGTGGCTGAGTTTCATTTTGTACACCTAATAAATAAAAATTGTAGGAAATTTAATTTTCTATAAATTTGTACTTAATTATTTTTTCTAGGATGCACCATTTTCGGAAAATAATTTTTTTTAAAAAATAAATTTATCTTGAAAACAGTGCGTCCTAGAGAAAAAATGAATAGAATAAAAAAATTATAGAGAATTGTCCCTGACGCCAAGGGATGACACCCGCGAGATAGCGTCTGCGTTCAAAGAGCTGTATGAAGCGGATGTCTCACCGGCGCTGGTCTCGAAGGTCACCGACGCCGTGATGGAACAGGTTACTGAATGGCAAAATCGCCCACTGGATGCAGTCTATCCCATTGTTACCTTGACTGTATTGTCCTGAAGGTCCGGCAGGACAGTCGCGTCATCAATAAATCCGTGTTCCTGGCACTGGGTATCAACATCGAGGGCCAGAAAGAACTGCTGGGTATGTGGCTGGCCGAAAACGAGGGCGCGAAGTTCTGGCTCAATGTGCTGACAGAACTAAAAAAACCGCGGCCTGAACGATATCCTCATCGCCTGCGTCGACGGCCTGAAAGGCTTCCCGGACGCCATCAACGCGGTGTATCCGGAGGCACGTATCCAGCTGTGTATCGTGCATATGGTGCGCAACAGCCTGCGGTTCGTCTCCTGGAAGGACTATAAGGCTGTCACACGCGACCTGAAAGCCATCTATCAGGCCGCTACGGAAGAAGCAGGCCAGCATGCGCTGGAAGCGTTCGCCAGCGCATGGGACAGCCGCTATCCACAGATAAGCCGGAGCTGGCAGACAAACTGGAGCAATCTGGCGACGTTCTTCGCTTACCCGGCTGATATCCGCAAAGTCATCTACACAACCAACGCCATCGAGTCGCTGAACAGTGTGATCCGGCATGCGATTAAAAACGCAAGGTGTTCCCGACTGACGACACAGTGAAAAAGGTGGTTTGGCTGGCAATCCAGTCGGCCTCACAGAAATGGACGATGCCACTGCGGGACTGGCGTATGGCAATGAGCCGTTTTATTATCGAGTTCGTTGGCCGCCTGGACGGTCACTACTGAGAAAAGGCATTTACACAGAATCATGTACAGGGTCCGATAAGCGGATAATGGGAATGCTAAAAGTGTTTCAGTCATAGATACCCGTTAATTTTTTCACCTGCTTTTTGAGCCACTTATTTTCTTCCATCAGATAGAAAATAGTTGACTTATATACTCTTGTCTCATTGTCATCACAAGGGAGGATGTCAATGCTCATCAAATAACGTGAATCATTAATATTATTGCTGCCGCCTGTGACAGCGACCATGTCACCGAAATCAGGGTGATTGAAGGTCGTGATATGAGGTTTATTAAGTTGCATCATTCAATCCTCCGTTGGCTATCAAAATATTTTCGTCAATGAGCTTTTGCATTGTGGCCTCCGTGTTAAGTGCCTGCTTTGGTGACCCTCTCAGGCGGCGAGGGTTCCTGCATTCCCCAATGCAAAGGAATCGGTTAGAATATGCTCACCCCAATGCAATATGAGCACAAGCAGATGTCTAAAAAGCAAACGGTCACACCTACCGAAAGGCTGGCCTATGACCATTTACCCGAAAAGAATGTAAGACCCGAGCCACAACCTAAGGCTCCGCCACCACCGCCACCGAAGAAAATCGGAGGCTGACAACCATAAGGAATCGCTATGAGCCGAGATGAAATTAAAGACCACATCCTGTATGGGTATTATCTAGAACAGTTGTACGCCACCACGACGGGACGGATTGACCGACTCTTTTCGGTGTTAACGTTGATTTTCGGCTCAGCGATAGTGCTAAAAGCGAACCCATTTCTCTTCGGGGTGATGATCGTGATCATTTCAGCGGTGCAATCGACTTACCAATTTGGCAAGCAGTCCGCCGGAGCCGCGAGACAATCCTTTGAGTATCTTCGATTATTCACAAATGAAGCCCGGTTCAGTGATGCAGACCTGAAAGCAAAACTTATTGAACTTGATAGTGTCGATAACAACATCTGGTCCTGTCTGAAGCCTATAGCATTGTGGAAAACGCAAATAAAAATTGGTCTTCCTGTTGAAAATCAAGAAAAGCTTTCCAGGCTATCAATGTTGTTACGGTTACTTTGTGGTTAAATATTACAAAAAAATCATCCTCTTGCGGTGAGTATTACCTCATAGCAAATATCCTTGCCCTGATGTGTTAGTCACAAAATCTGATGGAAGAGCTTGGAGTCTGAACAGGGTTTAGTAGTCCTGACCTTTCTCCTCTTCCCGACTCCTGATTCGCATCCTGACTCACTTGATGGCGGCGGAGAATAGCCGCCTTTTTCTAGTTGCATGATTCTTTGCTGCATAGAACAAAACAGACTCCAGCACGTCGATAAGGTCATCACCATCTTTGTTATCTACCGCCACCATAATAATTCCATCGTGAAAGTTGTCTCTGCCATTTGTTACCGATACAGCCACACTTCCGGACGGTCTTTCAATCACTATCACTTCGGGTTGTCAATCATACTCACCTCACTTATACATGGAAGGGATTCTTTGGTTTCCCGCGATTACCTGCTCTAAACAGCGCTACGTCCTGTAGGCATACAGGCCCATAATCAGACTCTGGCTTTCTACCATGCACACCTTGTAATCAGTGCTGCCAAGTTAGGCTGTGTCCCTTAATTGCGTAACCGGCGGTAAAACAAGCGGATGCAGCCCAGTTTCACCATTGCTAGATAGTTTCTTGCCGTTTTTTCATAACGTGTGGCAATCCGTCGATATTCCTTTAAACGGCCAAAACATCTTTCCACAACGTTGCGACGGCGATAAGCATCACGATCAAGTTGCGAGCGTCCATCTGAAGCCAGTTTTTCATTTGATTTTCGGGGAATAACCGTTTTATCCCTTTTCTTTTCAAATCGTTACGGAGTGCATTGCCAGAGTAGGCTTTGTCAGCCAGTACCGCATGACCACGACGCTTCATGCTACCGTTCTGCCGTTGCACGCCAATGCCGTCTAGGAGTCGTAACGCGAACAGGCTTTCGTGAGCCTGCCCAGCACTCAGTACGATATTTCGGGATGCCGCTTCCGTCAGTCGCCATGTGGATTTTGGTGCCATAACCACCTCGTGAGCGACCCAGGCTGTTATCGTTGGTAATATCGGGATGTTTTTTTGAGCGCCAGCCGCACATTTGAGCGCACGGATATTACTGCCATCCAGCGCAGTGGCTGACCAGTCAACAAGTCCATGAGCATCAAGAAATGAAAGTAACTTATTGAAAATAATGTTAATAACTCCAGATTTTGACCATCTATTGAAACGATTATAAACGGTTTTCCATGGGCCGTAACGTTCAGGTAAATCACGCCATGGGGCACCTGAACACAGTATCCAGAACATGCCGTTGACGATTTTGCGATGTTCTGCCCATGGCCGGCCTGCCTGCGGAGATGTCAAAACGGTTGGTAACAAGGGCTCAATGATTGCCCATGCTTCATCAGAAAGATCGTAGCGAGCCATAATCCAAAGTGTCGTAGAAACAGATGGATACTATAGCTCAAGCAATTAAGGGACACGGCCTTGTGACTGGTCAGCCACTGCGCTGGATGGCAGTAATATCCGTGCGCTCAAATGTGCGGCTGGCGCTCAAAAAAAACATCCCGATATTACCAACGATAACAGCCTGGGTCGCTCACGAGGTGGTTATGGCACCAAAATCCACATGGCGACTGACGGAAGCGGCATCCCGCTAAATATCGTACTGAGTGCTGGGCAGGCTCACGAAAGCCTGTTCGCGTTACGACTCCTGGACGGCATTGGCGTGCAACGGCAGAACGGTAGCATGAAGCGTCGTGGTCATGCGGTACTGGCTGACAAAGCCTACTCTGGCAATGCACTCCGTAACGAGTTGATCGAGTAGGAGGCGAGAATCACTGAGCCTGTACATAAATTTGTGTAATTGCCTAATTTTGATATGTTCAATCCAACATCAAAAACAGGTTAATTTATGGACGAAAAACAGTTGCAGGCTCTGGCTAACGAACTGGCCAAAAATCTCAAAACCCCTGACGATCTCAGCCAATTCGATCGCCTGCTGAAGAAAATCAGCGTTGAGGCTGCTCTCAACGCTGAAATCTCCCACCATCTGGGCTACGATAAAAATCAGCCCAAACCGGGGGCCAACTCCCTCAACGGCTATTCCACAAAGAACGTGACCACCGGCGATGGCCCTCTGGAACTACGTACTCCGCGCGATCGTGATGGCTCCTTCGACCACAACTGGTGAAGAAAAACCAGAGGCGGATCTCCGGGATGGATAACCAAATCCTGTCCCTGTACGCCAGAGGGATGACCACCCGCGAGATAGCGTCTGCGTTCAAAGAGCTGTATGAAGCGGATGTCTCACCGGCGCTGGTCTCGAAGGTCACCGACGCCGTGATGGAACAGGTTACTGAATGGCAAAATCGCCCACTGGATGCAGTCTATCCCATTGTTTACCTTGACTGTATTGTCCTGAAGGTCCGGCAGGACAGTCGCGTCATCAATAAATCCGTGTTCCTGGCACTGGGTATCAACATCGAGGGCCAGAAAGAACTGCTGGGTATGTGGCTGGCCGAAAACGAGGGCGCGAAGTTCTGGCTCAATGTGCTGACAGAACTAAAAAACCGCGGCCTGAACGATATCCTCATCGCCTGTGTCGACGGCCTGAAAGGCTTCCCGGACGCCATCAACGCGGTGTATCCGGAAGCCCGCATCCAGTGTGCATCGTGCATATGGTACGCAATAGCCTGAGGTTCGTCTCCTGGAAGGACTACAAAGCGGTCACACGCGACCTGAAAGCCATCTATCAGGCCGCTACGAAGAAGCAGGCAGCCAGCAGGCGCTGGAAGCGTTCGCCAGCGCATGGGACAGCCGCTATCCACAGATAAGCCGGAGCTGGCAGACGAACTGGAGCAATCTGGCGACGTTCTTCGCTTATCCGGCTGATATCCGCAAAGTCATCTACACAACCAACGCTATCGAGTCGCTGAACAGTGTGATCCGGCATGCGATTAAAAAACGCAAGGTGTTCCCGACTGACGCAGTGAAAAAGGTGGTTTGGCTGGCAATCCAGTCGGCCTCACAGAAATGGACGATGCCACTGCGGGACTGGCGTATGGCAATGAGCCGTTTTATTATCGAGTTCGGTGGCCGCCTGGACGGTCACTACTGAGAAAAGGCATTTACACAGAATCATGTACAGGGTCCGGGAGTGATCTCGCCTCCTACTCGATCAAATCGTTACGGAGTGCATTGCCAGAGTAGGCTTTGTCAGCCAGTACCGCATGACCACGACGCTTCATGCTACCGTTCTGCCGTTGCACGCCAATGCCGTCCAGGAGTCGTAACGCGAACAGGCTTTCGTGAGCCTGCCCAGCACTCAGTACGATATTTAGCGGGATGCCGCTTCCGTCAGTCGCCATGTGGATTTTGGTGCCATAACCACCTCGTGAGCGACCCAGGCTGTTATCGTTGGTAATATCGGGATGTTTTTTTGAGCGCCAGCCGCACATTTGAGCGCACCGATATTACTGCCATCCAGCGCAGTGGCTGACCAGTCAACAAGTCCATGAGCATCAAGAAATGAAAGTAACTTATTGAAAATAATGTTAATAACTCCAGATTTTGACCATCTATTGAAACGATTATAAACGGTTTTCCATGGGCCGTAACGTTCAGGTAAATCACGCCATGGGGCACCTGAACACAGTATCCAGAACATGCCGTTGACGATTTTGCGATGTTCTGCCCATGGCCGGCCTGCCTGCGGAGATGTCAAAACGGTTGGTAACAAGGGCTCAATGATTGCCCATGCTTCATCAGAAAGATCGTAGCGAGCCATAATACAAAGTGTCGTAGAAACAGATTGATACTATAGCTCAAGCAATTAAGGGACACAGCCTAAACCCCGAGAGCAGTTTCAGCAAGTTACACAGCGTCTTCTTGCTTCGAGAACCAAAAACATGAGCGATAATTCGCTTCAAACGCGGCCCCATGCGTACCACAGCCAGCGCTGTCGTTTCTTGTTGCCGACAAATGAACACATCTCATCCACTTCGCAAATCAGCTGGATTTGCAGGTTATCCCGTGGCAGCGTTGTTACATTCCGCGGCGAGAGTTTTTTAAAGTGCGCATGACGGCATTGATACTGATATGTAACGCCCACGCAGTGTCACGAATACCCGCATTATTCATTGCCAAGTCAACGATTTGGTCTTTCATTCCAGGTTGGCAGGCGCGATAAGCATAATCGAGCTGGAAGGTGCGTTTGCAGGACTGACAACGGTAACGCT
>JACGAQ010004014.1:0-20978 GCA_014119065.1 Orius insidiosus | reverse complement strand
AACAAAGAATTCAAGAAGGTTGGCAAAAAGCAACTTGTTGAAAAAATGGGGCTAATTTTTATATCACAAATCAATGGGGTTTTTTTTTTTTGGCAGTTCCTCAAACCAAAATTTTGGCATGGCAGCTCAAATCTTCCTCCCAGATATCAAGGATTCCCCCTTTGCTTTCTAATTTTCCACCCTGGTTTTTTGAACTTGAATGGCAAAAAAGCATCCTTCACTTACTTAAAATCTGCAAGAAAGAACGTTCTAAACAGTCAACTCACAGAAGGTACCAACCTAGATTTTAACAGGAACTTTCTCGCTCTTTGCAAATTGTTTACAAAAACGTACCTTTGTCCTTTAAAATCCATAAAACTCTTACCTGAAACATACAAAATAAGGAAAAAGTTAAAATTTTATACTTGAATAGAAGTGCATTTTGAAATGCGTTAAGAGGATTTTTTTTCCCCGACCCGAACGTGCACGGGCATAAAACGTCGTAAATAATGAATTCCTCCGCCTTCTAAAAAGTTAAAAATAAAATTCCTAGATTTCGAAATATTTTATCTCTTAAAACAAACATCGTTTAAAACTAATTTAAAATAGAAAAAGTCTTTATCATTAATTTTTTAAGTTCTTTGTAATGAGTGAAAATTACAAAAGCATGGGGGATCGCCAGGTAAAAAATTGCATAACATTTTCAAGGTTGGCGCCCCCGGGGTTTAATAAAAAAAATATTAAGAACGTGCTTTTATGTTCTGAAGCGCAGTTTGAAAATGGGAGTAGAGGATTTGAGAAAAGGGCTCTGCCCCCTGGTATTCAGAAAAAACCTTTTTGTACGAAAATTGGAGACAGAATGCAGATTTTCCGTGGGAATGGGACAGTCGCCAAATCCGATGCAAATGTAAAAGTCATGACCTGGATCTTAAAAGTTTCACGTTTTTATTAACTTCCTCAAAGAAGTTATTGTGATACCCTCAAGTTGAATATGGATCTATACCGATCTCAACTTGTCTATAGTACCGGCCGGCCGTAGCATTTTTTCCGGAACACTTACGGCCACAGTTTTCCGATTTTCACAAAATTTTTGCTTCATTTTCTTTATTCGATAAACAAGAATGTAAAGAGGGCGATTTTTGAGTTTCGAAAAAATGGAGGAGATTTACCACATTTTCACCAAAGGCTCCTTATTTTTTTAAGAATTTATGGTGTAAAAAATTGCCTTTTTAATTATTATTCTTTTAGCAGGAGAAATTTCATACTTCTACACATTATGAGAGGCACATCCCTGGGCCAAAGAGCCCATTATTTCTACCTTGACACTTAGAAAAATTTTCGAAAAAAAAAAAAGAAATTAAAAAATTGTTCAGAAAAAAAAAAGCGCAAATTAAAAAAGAAAACCCGAAAAAAAAGAAATAAAACGTAAAATTTTTCAAAAAAAAAAAAAAGAACTTGGAAAATTTTTCAAAAAAATTGTTTTTTTCCCTCTCTGTTATACTTCCCCTCCCTTCTACTTCCCCTCCTTTATACTTTCTCTCCCTTATACATCCCTTCGTTATACTTCCGTTCCCTTATACTTCCCCCTCTGTTTTACTTCCCCTCCTATATTGCTACTTCTCTTTAAGGAAGTTTTCGTTGGAAGCTCTTCAAACCAGTACTTATTTCTACCTATTTATTGAAAAAACAACATCGGAAATGAAAGATTAGAAGGAGAAAACATGACAGTGCAGGGGAGGAAAAACTGTTGAATGTATTTTAAGAGATCAAAAAGGCGTGATTCCGGTCGACCCTTAAGTGATCATCTTTTCTGACTGCAAAAGTTTGTCTAAAAAAATGAGAGCGTCACAATTGAAGTGTCACAACTTCCCTCCTTAATACTTTCGGTCCCTTATCCTTCCCCCTCTGTTATACTTCCCCTCCATTGTACGTCCCCTCCGTTATACTTCTCCCTCCTATATTGTTACTTCTCTTTAAGGAAGTTTTCGTTGGAAGCTCTTCAAACAAGTACTTTGGGTAAGTTCTAAATGATACGGGATGCCCGTATTTTCTTGAAACTCTCCTTGATCAAGGATACCTTGAACGACCTTGAACTTAAGATAGTTTACATGAAAAGTATTGAAGATTCTTTAAACTTCAATAGCCACCTTGAAAAAACGAAGGGATTCCTTTTATTTGAAGGGGGGAGATCACTTAAGGGAGGTTCATAAATTCGACAGTGAACGAAGAATTTTCAATTAAATTTTAAGAAATTCCTTAATAAACGTTTATTAAACGCTTTCATTGATGGCGAGCCTCGTTTTGTGGAAGTAGATTAAATAAAACAGATGCAAACGTTTGAGAAATGTGTTGCTCGAGGGGTTTTCCGAAATGCCTTCTAAGCACTATCTTGATTTTTATCTTTCCCTTGGGAAAAAAACTAGAGCACGACTCCCTTAAAAAGTCTCTATGTAAATACGTTAATTCGATTCTTTCTTTTTTCCCTTTTTCTACGTTAAAATTTTTTATGTATTAAGAAGCCAGTAAAAATTCAAATAAATGACATAACCGAGATTAAAAAGGTCAAATCGATAGCCTCAATCGAATTATGCCTAAAAAGAGGTGGCGTTAAGCCTGATATAAGAAGGTTTTACCTCATCCACACTGATTGGCTGAGGAATACAGCTACTGATGCTAAACTAGACTTGACAATGAAATAATAATTCAAGGGTGTCTACTCACTCCGCCACCGGCTTTACTCATACGAGAAACAGCCTAATAAATCGTCGAAAAGACAGAACAGGTGGCTTTCCAGACGGCATATGGCCAGTCAAAAGGCTTCTTCAAGGTCTTACGATAAAGAAGAGTTTCCTACCTGAATATGCATATCAAAGATATCATTAAGTTGGCACCAAAACTGATTATTTTTGGTAAGGAAAACATCGGTCCGTTCGCAGACTCGTTTACTTCTTACTGACGTTTTCATCGCGTTATGATCATTTTTCCTTTATTAATGAAAGTGGCTTTCTATTTTTTTTTCTTTATACTCCACTGTGCTTATGGAAATTTGCTGGTAGTCATTCAGGTCGGCTTTAATTTGTTGAAAAACGAAAGCATAGGTGGGGTCTAATGAGAGTGTTAGTTGAGGATATTCATCAAAATTTTAAAGTCCAGTAAGTTCATTGGGTTGATTTAATTAAAAAGTTATTGGGCAAAATCTATTTCGGGGGAGTTCAAATGCCGGAAATTTGCGTCGATGTCCTTCCACGATCGATACGCAAGTTGAAATCGTGATTTGAAACTTCCAAATCAGAACACAAAAATCCTTTTCACATGTCAAACATCTGGGAACTCGTTAAAAAGTGTTTTATGAAAAAAAGTTAAATGTAAACTCCCCTTAATTTAAATCAAAGAATTTGATGGTGCAGTTTAAAATGCGTTTCGATGTACAGGATGCCCCCAACAAGCCTAACTTCGTTATTTCAATGAGAACTCCTATTTTTATTTCAGATTCGTTATCTACGCCAAATTTCGAGTTGATTAGCTCATAGACCATTTTGACAACTTTAAAAAATGTCAAATTTTAGCGTTTTTTGCGCTAAAATCCGTAAAAATTTGCCTGAGACTCATTTTTTTAAATTACTTCTTTTCGTCCGAAGTTTCCAACTATCACAATTCAAGCATCCTCACAGTCTGCATCACGAGACGTCGTCGATGAAGGCCTTTTTTCAAGTTAAAATCCCAATTTCGATTTCAGAAATGCGGTTTTTTAGAGGAATTTTTGAAAGAGCTACAGCGTCTTTTGTAGTTGTGCATAAAAAAGAAAATTCCGTTAAAAAATCGCTAATTTTCATTTCTGAAGTAAGAAATTGGGGTTCTAACTTGAAAAAAGGCCATCTCGTGATGCAGAATGCGAAGTTGCTTGAATTTGTGATAGTTGGAAACTTCGGACAAAAAGAAGTGGAATTTTAAGAAAATGATTCTCTAGGCCAATTTTAACGGATTTTAGCGTGAAAAACGCTAAAATTTGACATTTTTTAAAATTGTCAAAAATGGCCATATGAATAGTCGAATCAACTTGAAATTTGCGTAGATTACGAATCTGAAATAAAAAATAAGGGTTTCATGTGAAATAACGAAGTTAGGTTCTGTTGGGGGCACCCTGTATATCCAAACGCATACACCATAAAATTTTAATTAAATTTAACTTTTCTTTTTATAAAACTACTATTTAACACTATCCTAGACGTGTGCCATGTGTTTGCGGTCACCCAGTATAATACTCGCTATAAATAGGATTTTGGCACTTTTTGTCTAAATTGTGAAATAACAAAAAGCTATGAACGCTCAACTGAGATGGCTCAAAGATGCTGAGAGGATTATCAATGGACCAGAACTACTTTTACGCCCCAAGCAGAGCTAGGGCATTCCTGAAGGTTATCATTATAAGCCTCACAAAATTTCGGCAAAAATCAGGTTTTTTTTTTTTTTTTAGGTTTTGTTGGAGGTCCTGGAGGGGTTCTAGAGCTGTCTAAATTTTAGGTAGATTTTTAGTGGTCTAAACATTGGGTTTTGGCGATTTTGAGGGTCACCCACAACTGGGAAAAATATGAAGAGAGAAAAAAAAATAGGGAAAATTCTATAATTCTATTCTATTAGTAAAAAAAGGGAGAAAATTCTATTCTATAAGTTACTTTTTTTGCTCAAGAAATGGCAACTCTCACAGGTCAAAATTTATGTGCATTTTATGATTTAAAAAAAAATTCGTAAAAAAAGAACTATCCAACCTAAAGCACCATTGGCGAATACTTCGTTATTGACGATGCCTTTTTAACTTGCCAGAATTTTAAATTTTTTTTTTCTCTGATGTGGATTAAATAATTTTTACCAAAAAAAGACATTTTTTCGAAATCGACCACTAAAAACGTCTTTCGGGGACTATAAATCAACTCAAAAAATCTTGTATTTTGGTCCTTAATTAATTAAGAATAATTAAGTTAATGTTTTGCAATGAGTATAAAGCTCTTTACAGCAAATATATAAGTTTGAATTACAACTACAGTTAATTACAATACCAATTAGATTATCAAACAGAAGAGCGCCCAAGTACCAAATCAAAAAATTGAATAGCTATAACCGTTTTTTTAAAAATCCTTAATAACCATATTAGAACTAATTTAGAAATAAAATGTGGAGTAATAAAATGGAAATGATATTAATTTATTTGCGAGGAGGAGGAGCTCCGCTGGCGGGAATGCAAAAGGTAAAAGGTAAGGTCAATGAAACATGCTCAGGTGCTTTGTCCTGTCATGGAATGCGAAAGGGACCACCGGAATCCAATTTTTAATTAATTCAACATTTAATAAGTTAAAATATATTAATAAAACAATGGAATAAAAAGAAATGTACCTTTTAAGATGAAAAATTGAGCGTCACACGCGATTTGTTTACAACGACGATCAGGTAATTTTTTTCGAAAGGCGTTGAAAGACGTGTTCAAGCCGGCCTTACACAGGAAACTGAAGAATTCAGAATCCGGGGTTTTGAAGTTGCGGGAGGGGGAAAGCGCTCCTTTGAATCATAAAGTAGCAGCTACTTTTATACCTGCTACTACTAGCATTTAACTTGTTATTCCTGAAAAAATACTTTTCTCAGCAGTTTTTATCAGTACATTTTGAAATTTTGTCGGATAAACTTACCATTTTAAAAGGATTTGTCGACATAATGCGGTTCGCCGTAATGCATTTGACCATAAAATAGCAGAAATCGAGAGTTACCGTTCACCATAAAAAATCTGCTACTCAACATGAAGAAATAGTCGAAAACGTCCACCATAATGCATTTGAACATAATACCACCATAAAGAAGACATTTAACACTTGTCGCTTCGACATAACGCAGTTGAACATAAAGGAGTTGTCGTTTCGCCTTAAAACTGTTTGTGTCGTTTAGGCATAATACATCTCACCATATACCAGGGACAGCCAAAGAGCAAGCCTATTTTCCCCGTTTAAAACGCGATCATGGCGAAACGACAAAAACCTTTAAACTTGACAGTTCACCATAATGCAATTCGCACATCCTCGCGAGAGGAAAGAAATTATACCCTTGTGTCATAAAACGAGCTGATCCCATTGGCTGCCTGCTTGCTTTTCCTAGTTTATGATGAGATGCTTTATGTTGAATTGCATTATGGAGAACTGTCAAGTTTTAAAGTATGGTGTATTTATAAGGCATATAAAATGGTGCATGAATGTCCTGAAAAATTTGAATGCTATATACCAAGTCATATGCATGGCACTAGGCATAGATTGAAACAAATGTACAATGTTCCTAGGCCTTTAAAATTTTTCGAAAAAAAAAAACTGAAAATTTATTGGAAAAAAAATTTTTTTGACAAAAAAAACTTAAAAAATTTTTTGAAAAAAAAAAACTCATGATGGCAGTGGCCCGATCACCACCTCCCAGTTTCGGGCTCCCGGATATTCCGGTATTTTGTGCCAAGTGTAAAAAAGCAACAGTAAAAAACTTTGTAATATGTGAAAACTGTGACTCGCGTTACCACATAAGCTGTGCGAAACTGAAATCTCTCGCGATAAATGAGTCTAAAGTGATATGTTGTGATCCTAACCCTAAAGGCGGAAACAACGTGTTAATAGAGCCTGTAAATCTGGATATCGATCTCATTGAGATAAATTCTGCTACGAAGCAATTTGAAAAATGCAATATGAACGATGGGTCGGAGGAACTAAATGGTGATTCCCTGAGTCTGATGAGATTTCTTCTGAAAGGTCAAGAAACGACACATCAAGCGTTAACGTCGCTAGCTGCTGCCGTTCAAGGTATATATGAATTGAATTCGAAACGTTTAATTGAAGAAAACACATGGCTGAAAGAGAAGGTTGGACTCTTAGAGGAAAAAGTGGAAATGTTGGAAAATTACATAAAACCTGGAAGGAATGATAAGATTGATAATAGCCAAAAAAGGCGGGAAAAAGGAAAAGACAAAACATCTGTACCTACCGAGGAGTCGCCGCGCGAAAATTCCGTCAGTCTGCGCTGTCAACGCCGGGATTCTCATGGTGATACGGGTAAATTGGGTATTTCAGATGTAAGCACTGTGGGGCGAGTCTGGAAACCACCGATACAAACAGAACCTCCCAGCTATTCTCAAATAACGAAAAAAGCCCACTCGGAAGCTGGAAAAACAACCACCCAGCCAGTTATTGTTGATGTGGTTGTTCCTAAAGGGAGCTTGGTACCGGATACTGATACTAAAGAAAATCGCCGACCACGGATTACGAGGAAGAAAGTCGGAATAGCTTCAGAGTCGTCTCTGGCAGTAGCAGACAGGCCAGTTCGGACGAAACGTCTATTCGTATCTAGACTTGGACCAGGTGTAACTAGTCAGACTATTTTGGATTTTTTGAAACCGCTAAATTTGTTAAAGGCAAGTTGTACCAAGATCAAAACAAGGCATGATACTTATTCATCATTTTGTGTCGAGGTGCATGAAAGTGAGTTTGAGGTAATTTATGATGAAAATTTGTGGCCCAATGGTGTCATATTCTCTGTTTTTAGGGGCTTTTTGCCTGCTGATAAAATTGATACTCCTGCTGAATCGTTATGACTAACTAGCTCCTCTCAAGTTCCTGGATCTCCTATGAAACGAATTCATGTGAGTGCACTGCTGTTAAATATAAGATCGATCAAGTATAAAGCGGACCTTCTTGAGGCCTATTTTGCGTCTAGGCAAACTGCTCCTGATATTGCAGTATTTGTTGAACATTGGTTAAATTATTCTGATATATCGGTTTTTAAACTCCTTGGTTACAACCTGGTCTCCTTCTTCTGTAGAAGTGGATCTGACCATGGTGGAGTTATGGTTTTGTCAAATGGAAGAGTAACTTCTCAACCCCTAAATACTATCAATTCTCTTTCGATTGAGAATGTTTGTGAAATAGCTGCAGCTATCTTGGTAACTGTAGGTGTCATAGTTATAGGTGTGTATAGGCCACCGAATTCAATTAATGGTTTTGAATCGTTTTTTGAGGTAATAGATAAGGTAGTAAAAACCTGTAAATCCAAATACAATCATGAGATTATCTTTTTTGGTGATTTTAATGTTAACATCGGGTCAGATGCCTCATTGTCGAAAAACTTTTTAAATTTTTTTACTTCATTGGGTTTTATGCATGTCGTCCACTCAAATACTAGGAATAATAACTGTATAGATAATATTTTCGTCGAGTCAGACTCTAAATTTAATCCTCAAATCGAAGTCGATAAGATCACCTTCTCCGACCATAACCCAATCTTTTTTTCCCTCCAGGGTGTCGAAGGTCAGGAAAAGTCCTCTTTTAAGCTCATCAGGCCACTTGATCCCTCAAGCTTGGGATCACTATTGACCCACCTAAGTCTTATTAGGTGGGAAGATGAGTTAGGATCCACAACTGAGGTTGAGTCAAAATGGTCATCGTTCCTTAAATTGTTAGTGGATGCAGTAAATTTTTATTTACCTTGTAAAAAAGTTCCAGTCGGGATTCGTAAACTTTCTAACAAATGGTTCACCCAAGAATTAAGTAATATGAGGGATTATCTGTTACTTTTAAATGACATGTATGCGACTTATAAGTCGGTTGAATTACTGAAATTGAGAAATTCCCATAGGAGTCTCTATAGATCGGAAATTAAAAAAGCTAAGTTGTCTTTCAATGACTGTCGCCTGAAAGCGTCACCAAACGTTCAAAAAACAATTTGGAATATTGTAAATGAGCGCAGAGGTAAAAACTCCATACCTACTACTCCTAAGTTCACACCATCGGAGTTGAATGACTTTTATGTCGGTGTGCCGCATGATATAGCGAGGTCCTTGCCGATCTCCAGCTTAAATCCCTTGAGCTTTGAAACACCTATAAACCATTCTGAAAGTTTTCAGTTTTCCACTGTTTCTTCGGATCAGGTAGCAAAAACGATTGATAATTTAAAATGTAGTTATGCTAGTGATTATTATGGTCTATCCACCACTATAATAAAATTAATTAAACCTGGGTTAATTGAACCTTTAACCTCGCTTATAAATTGCTGTCTCTCGTCAAATGTTTTTCCAAACTGCTTAAAATACGGTATAGTTCTGCCCCTGTTCAAAGGGGGTTCACCTGAGGAACTCTCGAATTTCCGACCGATTTCAATCTTGCCAGTTTTCTCTAAAATTTTAGAGAAACTCATGAAAGAAAGCCTAGTAGAGTTTTTTGAAGCGAATAAGCTGTTTTCTCCTTGTCAATTTGGTTTTCGAAACAATCTGAGCACTCAAATGGCAATTATGGAGCTGTTACAAAGCATTATAGAAAACTTTGAGAAGAAGTATTTTACTAGTATCTCATTCTTTGATCTCACGAAAGCTTTTGATTGTGTTAATCACTCGCTATTGCTTGGAAAATTGAAAAGATATCATATGGCTCAGGAGCTTAGATTTAATTGCTTCATTTCTGCAAAATAGAAAACAAGCTGTTATGGTTGATGGCTACAAGTCCGAATTTAAAGAAGTTTCAGTGGGAGTTCCGCAAGGCTCAGTCTTAGGGCCAATTCTGTTTATAATTTTTTTCAACGATCTGCAAAACTGTCTTCCTCAGTATAAGTTTATTAAGTTTGCGGATGATACGACATCCCTGATTTCAAATCCTGTCTTGAATGTTGTTAAGGGTGAAGCTTCCCAGATGGAAAGGGACATCAAAGATTGGTTCAGTTCAAATAGGCTTTTGTCAAATGATAAGAAAACGATGAATCTCATTTTTTCTACGAGACAGTTAGGTATGTTAAGCAATTTGGATAGTGTAAAATTTCTTGGTGTTTATCTGGACCCAACGTTGTCTTGGGAGGTTCATTGTGATAATCTTTGCAAAAAGTTAAGCACTCAAACGTATCTTATGAGGTTATTAAAGAAAGAGTTGAGCAGTGATAAATTAAGGTCAATTTATTTTGCAATTTTTCATTCTCACATTACCTACGGTATAACAGCTTGGGGTCATAGTTGTCATGTTGAAAAAGTATTTGCCATACAGAGGAGAGTCGTTCGTGTTCTGGATGATGTTGGTTACCGTGATGATGTTCGTAGTTCGTTCATTAAACTGGAAATCTTGACGTTACCAAGTGTGTTCATTCTGGGATGTATAAAACATATTAAGTCTGCCTCAGTAAATTTAAGAACATTTGAGGACGTGCACTCACATGACACTCGAAACAGAGGTGATCTTGTAGTCCCGTTTAATAGATTAAAAAGAAGCCTTACCTGTCAGCGATATTGGAGCTACAGATTTTTTAACAAATTGCCTCACACAATTTCAGTTTTGCCTCTCTTGCCACTCACTAATAGAGTAAAGGGGTGGCTGATTAAGAACCCCATCTACTCATATGAGGAATTCTTGAATAGCGATCTAAGTGACTTGTGATATACCTATAATTTATGTTCCTTTTTCTAGTGAGATAAAATATTTAAAAATTGTTAATTGTTTAAAAGTGTTAATTGTAATTGTTTCCTGTTCTAGTTATTTTGTTTGACAATTACTATAAAATTTATTAATTTTGATGTAAATAAATAAAAATAAATAAAAATAAAAAAAAAACCCGGAAAATTTTTCGAAAAAAAAAAGGAAAACCCGGAAAATTTTTCGAAAAAAAACTTAGAAAATTTTTTGAAAAAAAAAAAATTTTTTTGAAAAAAAAAACTTAGAAAATTTTTCGAAAAAAAAGGAAAACCCGGGAAATTTTTGAAAAAACAAACTTGGAAAATTCTCCCTTATACTTTCCCTCCCTACTACATCCCCTTCCGTTATACTTTCATTCCCTTATACTTCCCCCTCCATTATACTACCCCTCACTTACTTCCCCTCCCATATACTTCCCACTCCGTTGTACTTCCCCTCCCATATACTTCCCACTCCGTTATACTTCCCCCTCATATATAGATACTTCTCTTTAAGGAAGTTTTCGTTGGAAGCTCTTCAAACCAGTACTTTTTGATTTGCTAATAGGTTTTGAGCACTCATTGACAAAAGTAAGTTGGCAAGCGTGTTTTGTGTGCGGGAGATGAGATATTTTAGTGTCTACCTTCTGCATAGAAAATTTGTGTAGATGAAGTAGAAAAGAACAAAAGTAAGGCTTGAATGGTAAGGCTTTATTCAAAATTTATTTATTCTCCTTTATTTTTTCTGAAGTATTCAAGGACGTGTCTGAGCGGGTTTTTGACTTTTATGCTCAGCCATGAGCCGCGGCCTGTCTTTTGTTGGTCGACGAATGAAATTTGGTCATCTTTAAATTGTACGCAGCTGAATCTAAGTTCAGCAGCAGCGGTTTTTTTTACCATAATATCCAGGCTGGAGCAGCTCATAAATCCCATTTCATCGGTCAACGTGTTGTTATTGTAGAGGCAAAGAGATAACCATTTCGGTTTTTCAGGCACCGTCGTACAAATTTTGTTGGTCGGCGTAACTACAAAAAGTTCAGTTGAATTCAAATTATTAGCTACTCACTTGTGAAGTTATACTGGGCGACTTGACTATCAAAAAGATGGGCAACAACTTCAACAAGTTCTACATTTTTCGTTTCAGTCGCATGAAGAGTGGCGTTGACACATCCTTAAAAATTTTAAATTATGCAGCAAAATAAGAAAAGGCTTATTTTTTACCTTGGAATTTTTTGCCGAAAACCTTCGGTTCTATACAGCAACCACACGAGTAATGACTTAAGCATCCACATTTCGGTTTTTCTTCTTTGTCCCCCTTCAATGTTACTTCTGCAAAATGGAAGAAAATTGAATTTCTGCCAAATAATGTTGAAATCGTACCATCGGAATCGTCGAAATCGACTGGATCCTCGGTCCATTCTGCATCTTGAAGTTCCTTTTCCAAAGCATCCACGTCCAAATCTGCTTTCGCCAAAGAGTAAATCGCAAAAGCGAACATCAAACAGATTTTAAACGACATTTTTGCTTCAACCGACAATGAAACAAAATCAAAACTTGCGACAAATTAAATTCGAATAAACTTAATCATTAGAATTATATAGTAGCCTTTGTTTAAACAAGTGTGACTTTATTACCCCCAATTGTTAAATAATTAAAATATTGACTTCTGCACTTTGTGTGCTTGTGTACCTAAAAATCTCATTTTTTAAATTAAACCCATTTTATTTATTTACTATTTTTAAAATATTCTTACTAACAAATATCTCAATATTCTACATAGCTGTACACTTAGGAAGTAGGCCCTCCAATGTCTCGTCCGGACCCCAAAAATTTGATTATAAAGTTGTCAGTACTGCTATTTTCGTCCAATTTTTACCTGTTTCATACAGAATTTTCTCTTAGTAGAAGCTTTGAGTATATATGAGGCGCTCCGAATACGAAGGGCGAACTCGACATCGGACAAATTTTTTAACTTCCTTAAAGAAGTTATTGTGATACCCTCGACGTCAGTTTTTTTTTCATTTTCAGATTCTAGACCTCTTGGTGAATACACCCATATAATTTTTATGTTGAGTTCGCCATTTTTCCCCCTTTAAATACGTAAAAACCCAAACTTTAAAATTGTCGAGTTCGCCCTTCGTATCCGGAGCGCCTCATATACTCATATTTGTATGGTATATACTTTAAAAATTGCTTTTCGGAAGGGGAAGTATATAGGAGGGGGAGGTAAAACGGAGGGGGAAGTATAAGTATGTGGCGACACATACTTTATATACTCAAAGGTAGAAGAGAACAATAATTTATTGAACTGTACTACTTTTACTGTACTACTTTACTTTATACTTCTCCCTCCTTTATACTTCCCCCTCCTATGTCCCGCGTGGTCAGGTTTTTTAAAACAATTTTATGACAGAATTTCATTTAATTTTTCCAATATTTTTAGCATAAATAATAAAAAATAATACGTAATTTGAGATTATATAACATGTTAAAAGAATAAATTAATACTTTTAGGTTAAACGTAGCCAATGATATGAGCAGAAGGCTGATGGTCTTTGCTGAGATGAATATAAAGTTTCGTTAATTTGTCAAATGGAAGGCACGGATGTCCAGTTTTCTTGGAATATTTCGATTTGCAGTTGGCAAGAAAGTCGACGAGAAGATATCGAGCGTTTTTTATGATAAGAGGCTTCTAAAAAAGGTGATAAGTTGAGCGAAATTTAAAAAAAAGGAATACCTGAGATTGAAATTTACTGTTGTCTCTAGAGGCTGCGATATGTTTGAGTTGAGCTTCGAAGACTTCGTAGAGAACTTTTCCGATCGCATGTTCTAAATCAGGCCAATAAATGGCCAAGCAGTCGTCAAGTAAAGAAGAATAGAGTTTAGTAAAACTTTGCGTGTTTGCAGTCAATTCTAGCCATCCACCCTCTTAAAAAAGGTATAAAGAAATCTATTTTATTAATTTTACCAGCTAAATAAGGTTTTAAAGATTCATCGAGTCCTTTAGGTGGCCTGATTGGCTTCCAGAGGTCTTCGGTCGCACGTTTCCGGACGGCTTCAACGAGTTTTTCCCTTGTTTCCGTCAGCGATTTTGTGACCGGAGTAATCAAATGGCCATCAAGTTGGTATTCAAGGTCAAAACCGAGCTCCCCCATTTGGCACGATTCGCTTCGTACGATTCCGACAGATTCGGCTAACGTATTCAAGGAGGCTTGCGGTACGAAGACTTGCTTCACAAAATGACTCATGAAATGCGATGCCTCCATAGAAGCCCAGACGACAAAAGCTAAAAGAACATTCAACATCTTCTAAAGGTAAGCACAAACCTGAACTACAAGATGGTGAATTGGGAAAAGCACGATATTGAAATTCGCCCGTGATTCCCGCCAATGTAGAAAAAAACACCTAAAACTTTCATAAAACAAATTTTTCATAATCCACCATACTTGAGAAATCCTTTTGACATATGATAACGTTGTGCCTTCCCGTTTGACCCGCCTCGTCTGCGCTTTTAAAACGTTCGAGCAGACTTTTAAATAGAGCTCACAAGCCTGAGATGATTTCCCAAGTTGATTGAGCAGTTTGACCGATCTTCTGGTCGCTCTAAGCCCTCCTTGAAGCGACTTTTCATTACTCACGCTCATTTCCCCAAGCAAAGTATCAGTCAAAAGTTGCGCACGAGATTCAACTTTCGATCTAAAACCACCATTAATAATAAAAGAAAATAAATTCATACTTAATTTCAAATAATTCTTCTTTATTATCTGCTTCTTCGACATATTTATTAACCCTTTGTATCAAAGAATAGGCATCTTCAAAATGTCTTTGGGCAATAAAAACGTCTAAATCATCAGCGGCTTCCAACAACCAATCAGGAGTTTCGTTTACAGAATCTCCATCGTCATCAAAATAACCAAAAGCTAAAAAAATTAGATATGAAGCAAAAAAAGGGGAAACATACGATTAGATCCAGAGTCGACAGAATCGGCTCTAATAGGGGGTGTTTTTGGATCTTCTTTCGGTGTCTTTTGGCCTGTTCGGCATTTAATCTTGCTTTTTTACTTTCCTCAAATTTTCTCAACCATTCTTCCTAAAAATTTTTAGATTATAAAAATGTAAATAACTAACAACCTACTCTAGCTTGATGATTTGGACACTGGAAAAGCCTAGTATCCGGAAAAACGAGAAGTTTAAACGCATGTTTGACGTTCCCTAAATCTCTGACGTTGACAACTGCCAAGTCCCGATATCGTAGTTAGATTCATATTTGTATTTGGCAGGTCCACGCCTGTCAGAAATCCAAGTAGCGATTATAACGATGTCGCTGAAAGAAAAGCGTGGCATCTATGCAGGGCTGTATTTTCGGATGGGTCGAGTTCGACAAGATCCCCATCGTGCAGAAATTCTCTACCTTCGACATCCAAATTCTTTTTAAAAAATAAATAAGAAACTTAAAACAGAACTTACAATACAACCGTCGACTAATTCAGAAATATTAGCAAGATTTTTATCGACTCGTTCTTTGACTTGGACGACCTGTTCTAACTGAGGTGGTGGTGATGTCATTGACGCGAGTAATGCTCTCTGCTCGGATAACAGGTGCGACAACTGATACATCTCGCCTTCCAAATCTAAAAAAAAAAAAGACTGATTTATTTTAAAAGAAAACATCTTACGTGATATTTCTCTGGCAGTTTCGATAAACTGCATATAGTTTTTGTAAACATTCTTTTTCAACGATTGACTCGTCTCTTCAGATTGACTGTATTTTGAGTTTGTGACGTTTAAGTTCAAGTCCTCCCACACAAACTTGGGAAACTTCCCGTACATCTAGAAAAAAAAATTAAAATGATTAAAAATCACTAAATTCTAAGCCATTATTTTAACGAAAAGCAAAATACTCACATTTGTCAGGGTTGAAGTCAGGGCTCGAAAACTTTTTTAATTGTTCAGACATTTTTTATTTCTTATTTTATCCTTAATTTCAGTTCATTTCATAAAGTTAAAAAGTAATTTTTGACAAATAAGATAACCAGTGATAGTAGAGCTTGTTGACCCATCAAGAATGACGTACTTAATGTGACGTCACTACGAAGTTTGGTGAGCTTTGTTATACACTTGGGGAGTGGAAGGGGGACAGGTTCGGGGGTATTAATTCACTTTTTACGGTTAAAAACATTCATTTTTAGCTTTTTTTTCATTTTTGCTCAATATAGTGGTTTTTACTTTATTTCTAAAGTCTTTCTCCACAAAATAAGTAGGTATGCAATGATTCTGAGAAATTATCTTGTTTAAAAAAATCTTATTTTCTATCATTTATTTTAGAAACTATTATTGAATTTTCTGCTCCTGCTGGAGGTTCAGTAAAACTCTTTAGATAGTGTACAATTTGGGCTTAAAAAAGTCCAAGGGGGAAAACTGTGGGCCGTTTAAGTCGACAGGAAAAGCCTTTCAATTTTCCTCTTTTTATCGTTCCATTTCGATTCGCTCGATGACGATTCTAAATGGAAAGTATTCCCCAAGACCAAGGGGACGGTCAGTAAAAATCCGCCCTTCCAATAAGAAAAAAAACCTTTTATGTCAACCTATTTTGAAAAAAAGTTAAAATCGACTGAAAATTACGACGAAATACACAGCAAAGTAACTTCAGAAAAAAAGTACCAATTTGATGAGCTTCCAATGAAAACGTCCTTAAAAATAAAGAACAATATAGGAGGGCAAGTATTAAAGAGGGAACAATATAGGGGGGGAAGTATTAAAGAGAAGGAACAATAGGAGGGGGAGTATTAAGAGAAGGAGCAATATAAGAGGGGAGGTATCAAAGAGAAGGAACAGAAACAAATTTAGGGAGGGGAAGTATAAAGGAAGGAAAGTTCAAGGAGGGTGAAGTATAGGGGGGAAGTTCAAGAACGGGGAAGTACAAAGGAGGAGGAACAATAATTTCAAGCATTTAGACATTATAGGAGGGGGGAAGTATTAAAGAGAAGGAACAATATAGGGGAAGTATTAAGGAGGGGAAGTATAACGGGAGAAAATTAGGGAGGGGAAGTATATGAAGGAAAGTTCAAGGAGGGGAAGTACAAAGGAGGTGGAATAATAATTTCAAGCATTTAGACATTATAGGATGGGGGAAGTGTTAAAGATAAGGAACAATATAGGAGGGGGATGTGTTAAGGAGGGATGTATAACGGAGGAGAAGTTTAGGGAGGGAAGTATAAAGGAGAGAGAGTTCAAGGAGGGTGAAGTATGAGGGAGGGGAAGTTCAAGGACAGGGAAGTAGAAAGGAGGGGGAATAAAAATTTCAAGCATTTAGACAAAATTTACAATTTTTTTTTACGAAAACTTTTCAGTTATTATTCCTTTTTTTTTGCCAAAAAGTTTTTTTTTTCAGATTTTTTTTAGTTTTCAGTTTTTTTCTCTTTTCTTTTCTTTTTAAGTTTTTTTTTTTTCGAATCAAGGTAGAAATAATGAGCTCTTTGCGCTAGGGATGTGCCTCTCGTAACGGGTGGAAGTATGAAATTTCTCCCTACTAAAAAAGCAAAAAAAAAACAACTTTTTACTCCAAAAACTCTTAAAATAAAGGAGTATATGGTGAAAATTTGGTGAAAATCGGACCAACGGCCGCGGCCGCAGCGCAGTTTTTAAAATTTCAAACGTATTTTTAAACACACCTGCAAAACATCCGAGTCTTGCGGAATAGTATAACCCTGACCCCCTTTTCCCTTCCTCAATTTTAGACACCTCGACAATTTTCTAATTAACATTAGTATTATTTTCTTCTTTTATTTTTTTAATTATTTAATTTAGGGGGAGTGTGGCCTTCAAAAACTGAGTGAGAATTTTTTTGGCCTATTCTTTATAAAAAAATAATTGTTAATTTACGATGAATTGCTTCAAATTAACGTCAAAAAAAATATGCAAAAACTATTATGGGAAAATAGCGTCGTAGATTACCAACGTGAGAAAAGAAAATCGTAGGTGGATGATGCAATCGGTCTTACGATTAACTCAAGGAGTAGACCAAAATGACCAAAAAAAAAAGCTCTTGTCATTTTTTAAGTTGTTGCAAAAGGAACAACCTGTAAATATTTGGTGAAAATGGGATGAAAACAGCGGCCGTGACACCCGAATGAAATTTGGGACGGACGGCCGGCACCACACCTCATGATCGGCAAAGATCAGTTTTCCTCTTCGGGGTATCACTGTAACTTTTTTGGAGAATCACAGTAACTTTTTAAAGAACCAATAAATAAAGAAAACGATCTACACCTTTAAATTTCATTTATATTTTTCTCCTCCTTTTGTTCTCAATGAAAAGTCTCGGTAACAAAACAAAGCCGGATTTGTTAACTTGTGCCGTATTTAGACAAGGTCCTGGGCGACATTACGATAATATAGGATCTCACGTAGGCCAGTCCTTGAATCTTTTTTCTTGGTCACTTTTACCGTGCTATTTTTTGCAGGAAATCTTCACGTTCATAAATTAAAACGAATAAAACGTAATTATTTATTCATTAGTTTCAATAACTTGATTTTTTTTCTCTCATTAAAAAAATGACATAAATATAAATAATAATAATTATCTTAATTTATATGAAGGATCATTATAGCGGAAAAGGACATTTCTTTATAAAATTTAATTAAAGTTTTGAAAATCTAGGAAGCCCAGACGGCATTTTTTAAAAACGTATAAATCAAGGAATTTTTTTCTCTGAGGTTTTAAAACGTTGAAAATCTCAAGGGGTGATTTTCTGGCGAATATATGGGAGGTGGGCTTATGAGTGATGTGCCGGACAAGAGGACAAGGTTTGCCTATTTCCTCACGCAATTCATCAAGCCTAAGCCTGTCACTTCTGAAGCAACAAGTGTTCAGAGTCCAAGGGCGACCGCCTGTTTTTTCCTTCTATCACTCTATTTTTAAAATCGTTTTTCCAGATGAAAAAAAAGAGAGTAGACGTTCTAGAACAATCCAGAACTATGATGATCCCTAATCGAAAGTAAACGAGTTCGAACAGAAAAACAAGACATCTTCTCCATTTGGAAATTTATCGGTAATTACTCAACAAAACGCAACGAAATATGTAACTTTGGCGATCCTTCCGATAATTTGCTAAAAAAAGGGCGTTTTTTTTTTTTGCACAAAGATTGTGGAGAACGCTGAATATCGAAAAAAAAAAGGTTATTTCATTTAGAAAAGATCGGAGGGAAGGTTGTTTCATGGCAGAAAGATTGAGGTGGGGTAAGGTTGTTTCATGGTCGGAAGATTAGGGGAAAATGTTGTTTTTATGGCAGAAACGTCGGGGGGGGGGGGGGGGGGGGTTTTTTTATTTTTATAGCAGAAACGTCGGGGAAAAAGGTTTTCCGATGGCAGAAAGATCAGGATAAAAGTTGTTTCAGGGTAGAAAGATCGAAAAAAAAAGAAATCGAAAAAAGGTTGTTTCATGGCAGAAAGATTGGGGTGGGGGAGGGGTTGTTTCATGGTCGAAAGATTAGAGAAAAAGGTCGTTTTTATGGCAAAAACGTCGGGGAAAAAGGGTTTTTTATGGCAGAAAGGGGAAAATGTTTCCATGGCATAAACGTCGGGGAAAATGTTTTTCCATGGCATAAACGTCGTAAAAAAAAAAGGTTTTACCATGGCAGAAAGATCGTATAAAGGGTGTTTCAGGGTAGAAAGATCGAAAAAAAAAAAAATCTAGTTTCAATTAGAAAAGATCGGGGGAAAGTTGTTTCATGGCAGAAAGATAGGGAAAAATTTGGTTTCTATGGTCGAAAGTTGAAAAGGGTTTTTATGGCAGAAATCGTAAAAAAGTTTTATGGCAGAAAGATCGGTATTGAGATATTTCATGGTAGAAAAAAAACGGTTGTTTCATTTAGAAAAGATCGGGGTAAGGTTGTTTCATGGCAGAAAGATTGGGGTGGGGGAGAGGTTGTTTCATGGTCGAAAGATTAGGGGAAAAGGTTGTATGGCAGAAACGTGGGGGATAAAAAAAAGGTTTTTTTGATGGCAGAAATATGGGAAAAGATGGTTTCATGGCGGAAAAAAGGAGAAAAAGGTTTTTCATGATCCCAAGGGATCTCTGGACTCCTGCAGGAAGGCCTAACCATCCCTAAAAAATAATATTTTAAATTTTTATTTTTATTTCGTCTGTAATCCGCAAAAGGGTGATTTTACAATAAAACAATTAACCAATAAAGGAGGAAGAAAGACTGTGATAACGGTTATCTCATGACGGGTTTCGGCTTAAAAAGCCTCGTCAGGTGAGCTGTTCCCTCTATCGCAATCATTTCTATCTTTTCACTGTGCCCCTATCTCCCTATTTAGTGCATAAAGCGGGAATATAGCGTTATCACAGTCATTTCTTTCTTCATTAATGGTTAATTAATTAAGAGTAATATTTTAATACGCAGTAAATTTTTTAACACCAATATTTAAAAATAAAAAATCCACATTTCTCAGATTCCTTAAGTCTCCCAGGCTTATTCAGAATATGCAAATGCGAGCCTTGAACGCACCTGAGACACGGTTCGGCCGCATGCTTTACTATTACTACAATCAATTAAGCTATTTATAAGCAATAAGCAATAAAGTAAAAGGCCCCCACGTTAATTTACAATGCCTTCTGTATTAGATCATCGTTAATTGACAGAATTTTCATTGTCTCACGCCTTTACTTTGTAAATTCTTAACAGGCAATAAATGCGCGTTTTTCTTCTTAAGACAAATCGATTATTTCATGATTTAAAAAACGGAATAATTTTAAGTTTCTTTGAAGACTGCTTTATTTAGCATTTATTTATTATTTCCTTGTCATCTAACGTCAGAACTTTAAATTTTTGAAATAATAATACCCTAGCATATAGCATTGTTCCAACCGCAGTTTGAAACTATTAGAGGATGCGCAGAAGGATTTGGACGTCAAATCTGAAGACATCTGACGTCAAATTTAACGTCCAAATCCTTCTGCGCATGCTCCAGGAGTTTCAACTCCTGTTGGAACAAAGCTAACATGAAATACGGTGAAGGGCACGAAGAGAATCAAGCGTGACATCGTACCTTGCCCTTGTCCTCTTTTCCAATTGTTAACTTCGTATTTTCGATATCCACGCGTCCTGCAAGATGGTTTTTAATTTTTAAAATTTATCGTTTTTAATCCAAATGGACCGTGAAGTTAAAAAAAAAATATTTCCGCTATTAACAAACACCGTCCTTATCCCATTAGCCTAAATATTCCTTCCGGAAATTTCAGGTTTTTTTATTTTTTTAAATTGGATCCTTGAATTTTTTTCCTTAAGACAATTATTAAAAACAATTAAAAGATTCTTGTTTAAATTGCATGCTGAGGATTTTTTAAAAATTGGTATTAGATGACTAATTATTATTAAGAAATAGAATTAGTTGAATTTAAAAGTCTGGAGCTGGCCCCGACGGGAATTCCCTCAAAATGGCGCAATTTTAGCATTCCCTACAAAAGATTTTTTCAGTATCAAGTAGAAAAAATGACATTCTAAGCCAGCCAGGCTACACGAAATGGGCGAAAAATCCCAATTTCTCCCTTCT
>JACGAQ010004013.1:0-20982 GCA_014119065.1 Orius insidiosus | reverse complement strand
TACTAATCATCTTTTTAATCCTAAATATGCATAAATATTAAAATTCATTTTTAGATCAATGTTGGTGAAAATGGATGTGCGATAATGAGACAGCAGTCGCATTTGTGCTGTGGCGACCCCTCGGGTAATATCGACTTGAGAGACCCAGTTTCGCTGAAAGTTGAACATTCGATTAGTTCTCATTCTGGATCTTTATCGGATTTCGATGTTCATGGCAACCTTTTGGTCACTTGTGGATTTTCAAATACGTAATTTTAATTTTAATAGGTTATTTAATTATTAATTTTTTTGTTAGTAATGGATCACTTGTGGTTGACCCGTTGCTTCTGGTTTATGATTTGAGGATGTTGAGATCTGTGGCGCCGATAAACCTATTAATAAACCCTCTTTTACTTAAATTTATGCCAAGTTTTTCATCGAGGTTGGCCGTCGCTTCTCCGACTGGGGAGTTACAGTTTTTAGAGACGGTTACGCTTTCTGAGCCGGATATGACGCTTTATCAGGTTGGTGTTTTGATATTTTTTGTGTTTAGTAAATGCTTTTGTAGGTGAACTGCGACAGCTCGGCGATTGTGACAGCGTTGGACGTTTCATGTTCAAGCCAGGCGGTCTGCGTCGGCGAAACCGCTGGTTCAATCCATTTAATGACTTCGGTCCATACTCCTGTCTACAATCCTTTTTCGCGCCCGACTGAATTCGCTGATCCTCAAGAGACCTACGAATCCATAGATATCAACGACGAAATGGGAATTTACGCTGAAATCCCTCTTCCCCTCACAGACGCCCCTCTCCTCTCCACCTGGCCTGATCAATTCGTCAAACGTAGATATCGGTATCTTCAAGCAATTATATTTTTCCTCTTATACAGGGTGTACCAACTAAAGTGGACCAGCAGCTCTACGGCAAAGCATTTCCTCAAAAAAAGTTAGATAAAAACCCCTCATTTTTGGATGGTAGATTTTGGTGTACAGATGTCCCAGAGTGACACCAACTTCGTTATTTTTGCTTTGCCGTAAAAGTGCTGGTCCACTGTAGTTGAAACACCCTGTATATTCTTATTTCAGTTAATCCTTTGGAGTTAATTTTTTGACATAGAAGTCTTTTTCTTGCAAAAAAAAAAAAAAAAAAAAAAAACAAGAATTTCTGATAATTTATCATTTCATTTTCCAGCCGTATACCCCAACGACCAGGAAATTTTACGAACAATGAAAATGAACAGGAACCATCTGCTCCTAACCCTAATACAAGGCGTAGGAATCAGGTATTTTCTTCCCTCAGTTTTTATATTCTAACGTTCAAAAAAAAGGTTGCAGAAACGTACCGTGGTAATCGAGGGATCGAAAGCCGTATTGGAAATTCAGAAGAAGGCTCAGGATTTGTGGATTCCAAAACGATACAGAAAACCGGATATAAATATTCAAAAGCGGGCATTGACGATTACGAACTTGAGCTCATTAACAAAACCGGATTGAGCGGATTAGAAGCGACTTTGCCCAACTCACTGTAATTCGATGCTTCAGCTCTTTATTTTACGGAAAGCCTTCGAACGGTTATGCTCTGTCATCAATGCTGCAGCGAATTCTGCGTTTGCTGCGAATTGGGTTTTCTTTTTCATATGCTTGGAACTGGCACTCCTTGCCATTCTGGAAACCTTTTAAGGGCTTTACGCTCTGCCAAAGAAGCTTCGCTCTCAGACTTATTCTTTCCGATAGTTCTGTTCATGATGCCAACTTCGTCCTTTTAATACAAGTATTTCTTTTATCACATAAATCCTTATATATCTTTTCTTTAGAGCTGGAACAGATTTATTCTACATCAAATACAGAACTTCTGGAGTACAAACGGAAAGAGACTAAAACGCCAACTTTCGTCTACCGCGATACCGATTTCCATCGATCGAACTTCAAAATCAAAGGAAACGAAAAGTCAAACCAGAATTGACAGGTAGGAAGAAAATTTTTGGTGCATTTTGATTTTTTTTGTAGAAGAATTAGTGGAAGATACGACCAACGGTGAAACTGAAGTCAGTCGTATTTTCGGAAGCAAACAAACGCACAATTTCACTTGTTTAAAATGTAACAATAAAAGTAGTAAAGACGCAACTTTACTTGTTCACAATTTGGTTTATTTGACTCAAAAAGGTATTTTGTTAAAAATTGGTCTTTTTTAAAGTTAAAATTGTAGGTGAAAGTCGGGATGTAAGTTTTGCTGAAGTTGTAGAAAATTCGGTCGGTGGTTCTCAAGTGACGCCTGCATGGTGTGAACCGTGTCATAAATTCCAGCCGACTTTACAGGATCGGAAGGTCAAAACTCTTCCGCCGATTCTTTCGATCAACTGCGGAAACAATACGGAAAGCGAAAAAATTTTGGAAGGACAGATGGACGCTGTGGTGATGAAAGCGCTCCAAGGAAGCGGCGATATGCGAGCGTTGAACAGCACAAGCGGAAAACAATGCAGATACGGTTCCGCCTGCCAAACCGGTTGCCGTTTCAAACATCCGCAGCAAAGCGCCGAAATGGAACTTTGGCGTCTCATCTGTACCAAACAAACTCATGGGTTCCAATGTCGCTCGACATGTTTTTATCAGTCTGGAGAAATACATGTCGTCAATCATTCCGACAAAACTTCAGAAAAACCTCTCTGTACTTACGACCTCTATGGCGTCGTCTGTTTCATAAACGACGAACGGAAAAATATCGTCTCCCTCATAAACATCAACAGCGAGAAAAAAAAGAGAAATGACCACCCAGTGGTACATTTTCAACGATTTCAGGTAATATGGTCGTTCAGAAGTAATGGTTCACCCCTTTTATTTTTTCTGGGACCCTGTACACCAAAATCATTTGCAATCAATTCTTCGCCAAAAAGGGGTTTTTATAAAAAAATTTTTTTTTTAGTATAACTCCAGTGCCAAGTCATGAAGCAGTTTGGTATTCAATGGACTGGAAAATTCCCTGCGTTCTTTATTTTAAACAAAGAACCGATTATCCACCTCCTACGATGACTTTTCAGATTCCGATCCCCGATGTCCTTATCAACGTCCCCAAATGCGCCACCATCATTCCTTTATCACTTTCAGAAATACCTAAAAAAGGTAAGTTACCCTTTTTTTTTTAATTTAAAATTTAATTTTTTCAGGCGATTTGGTTGCTATCGATGCCGAATTTGTGACTTTAAATCAAGAAGAGTCTGAATTGAGAAGCGACGGTAAAATGGCAACCGTAAAACCTTCGCATATGTCCGTCGCTCGTATATCATGTGTCCGAGGGTTCGTTTACTATTCATTTTCCTGCCCAAAATAACAATTTTTACAGTCAAGGACCCGAAGGAACTGCATTCATCGACGATTACATATCAACTCAAGAACAAGTTTTTGATTATCTTACTAAATTTTCTGGTAAGATCTTTGTTATCAATTCCATCCTTAACTATTTTTTATCAGGTATAAAACCCGGAGATCTGGATGCTACTTGTAGTTCTAAAAATTTGACCACATTAAAAGTACTTACTCAAAAATTCGTTATTTGATTGATAATGGAGTCGTATTTGTTGGACACGGATTAAATAATGATTTCAGGTTTGCCAACATAAATGATACAATTAATTAATTTTTTTTATTTAGGGTAATTAATGTGATAGTTCCTCCTCATCAAGTTATCGACACTGTCCAACTATTTTACCTCCCTCACCAACGGATGGTTTCTTTAAGATTCCTCGCATGGCATTTTATTGGTTGGTTTTTTATATTTTTGCCCCCAAATTAATTTCTTTTTTCAGGTATAAAATTCAAGGTGGGACTCATGATTCGATCGAAGATGCCGAGCGGCCCTTCGACTTTACAAAAAATATATACAACTCGAAAACGAGGGTATTTTGCAGTCGAGCCTTGAAGAAATGTATTCCGTCGGAAAGTCGCTTCATTGGAAAGTACCCGGAGTGGACGATAACGTCTGATTTCTCTTTTTTATTATCCACTCCCCCTTATTTTAAAATCGATGTCAAAATGTGATTTCTTTTCATTATTTTTATTAAAATTAAATTAAAACTATTAATTCTCTAATTTAAATCTCTAAAAAGGGCGTTTCAAATTTTTCATCATTTTGGAAGAGCTCAATAGTATTATAGTTCGTCGATTTTTTTGTTCTATTTATTAATTTTGATCTCGTCTCCCTTGAAAAAGTTTAAATGCTTGAATTAATATTTTATGTTAAGTTTGTGATAAAATAATTTAAAAAAATAAATGTTTTCTAAAGAAGTTTGTATTACAAGCAGAATCCAATAACTTCTTGGGAAAGTTAACACCTAACTCTCCAAGATTTTACAAATTTTTAATAATTTTGATAGATGGGAGAAGAATAAAAATTAAAACTTATAAATAAAGCATTTAATTGGAAAGGCATAAACTAAGGAATAATAGTTGTTTTAAAAAATATTAATTAGCAAATTTGATAAAAGTGGGTGTTCTAAGGCACTGATTGGACGGAATTTCAGATTTTGTCCCGATTGGTAACTAAAGTTCTTTTCGTTTAAATAGCTTAGAAAAGGAAAAATGGCACAATGAGTAAAAAAGGTGGGGAAAAAGGGGTTATCAGTCTTTAAAGTCACATCGTGATATCATCATCTTCTCCGTAATCGGCTTCAGATTCGTCGATGACTTCGACATCATCTTTATTCAACGGGCACTGAAGGCATCTGAAAAAAATTTATAATGCAAGAAATACTTATATTTATTATAGTACCGGCTTTCGTTGATTCCGTAATTGTTACATTTGTCGCCGATGCATTGACAGCAGCCGTGTGAAACCAACGATATGAGGTTGCTCCCATCGACTGGCAAGAAGCTTTACATTTGTTCCACGAAACACATTGGGTCATATAAGCGACGGAACAGTTAAAAGTGATGATATCTTTAAGCGGGTCGACTTCTTGGGCGTTGTTCACTAAAAATAATTGATTAAAAAATCGCTGAAAAAGAGTCATCGACTTACTTGTTAAGTATTTGACTTCTTTTTCAAACTTGGGTCGCAAGTGGGCGATATCGATATCGACCGGAAAAGTGAATGTCGCCCATCTTTGCTGACTATCGGATTCAGTTGTAAGAGCCATAAAGAGATTGGGAAGAGGCTCGGGAAGATCTTCGACGTGACTTTTGCGACTCAACGCGCTCACCGTCAAATTGGCTTCGGACACATTTCTAAAAAAAGCAAAATTTATCCGATAAAGGACTTTCACTACATACCGACGCATGAGCAACATTCCGTAGAGATTGGCCAAGCAGCTAAAGCATTCTTTGCAGCATGAGCAGTTTTTCAAATCGCACTTGCAGGACTGTGTGATCATACATTTGCTAACAATGCTCGCGCAAACAGCTTCGTTGCACGTTTCGACATAAAGAAAAAGACAAGAAAACGCCAGAAAAGACGCTATCGTCAAAATTCTCGAAATCGAGGACATTCCGATACAAATAACAAGATGAACAAACAAGCGTAAACAAAGATGTAAAGAACTTGAGGAATGTCGGAAACAGTTCTACCACCATACGCCATTTAAAAAAGGACGTATCAACATTTTGTTAAAATATACATTTTCTATTTAATCTAATACTTTATTGTTATTTTTTAAAATGTAATATAGTTTTTAATTATTTTAGCCTTCAAAAGGTGGCCCCTCCCAAGATTTTAGGCGGGAAAAGATTTTCCCCTGAAAGACTGATGAAGTTGTAAAATAGATGTTTTAGCGTTTCACACCTTTTTTGACGGATTTTCGATAATTTTTCTAGAAAACCATTTTTCTAGTTCTTCAACATCTCTTTTACGGGGGTTTCCTTCTGTTGATGTAGAAAGATCAGGTTTTATCCTGTTTGGATAATTTTTCAGACATGTCAGTTTCAATGGGTGTTAGATTTGAAAGAAAGAAAATGAAACGAAATCAATTTCATCAAATGTACCTGGAGTCGAACAAGATCCTTTAAGTGAATCTTCATTCTCTAGGCATATAGATCTTCTTCATCACCTTTACCAAGTTGCTCTTCATCATCAGATAGTTTCAAACGTTAGACGACAATAGAAGGAAAACAAGTAGTTTTTATTTTTTATTTTTAAAAGCAGATGGACATATTTGATTGTTAAGACAGTCAGAACATCGCGGATTTCGAGGGTTACAAATTGTCTGACCGAAACCGACTAAAAGATGGTTAACTTCCGACCAAAGGTCTTTCGGTAGCCAACTTTCAAGCGCAGCCTGCGTCTTTTCAGGCGTTTTCGTCTTGGCCCAACCGAGTCTATTCGATATCCGGTGTACATGAGTATCCACACCTTGTATTAAATAAATAAATGAGTTTAAAATAACTAAATAATACCAATTCCGGTCACTATGTTCCATGCGACGTTCATACAAATGTGCGCCATTTTGGGGCCAACGCCTGGAAGAGAACAAAGCCCTTCAATCGTATCTGGAAATCATTCGAGTATTTATCCCGAAGAATTTCCGTTGTTTTCTTTATATACTTCACTTTACTCTAAAAAAAAAAAAATATAAAAAAGACGAAAATAATAGCTTTGTTCCAACGGTAGTTTGAAACTCCTGGACCATGTGCCGAAGGATTTGGACGTCACATTTGACGGACAAACGATTTGAACGAAGTCAAATTTGACGTCCAAACCCTTCTGAGCATGCTCCAGGAGTTTCAAACTGCGGTTGGAACAAAGCTTTTATTGTCTACCTTCCAAAAGCCAACTGGATAAATCAACTTTCCAAGAACTTCATCACTTGTATTAAGAACGTTTTCGATGGTCAAACCATTTTCTCGTAATCTCTGCATGGCTGCATGATTCACCTCATCTTTCGTTTGGCTCGAAAGCATCAGAGAAATTAATATTTGATATCTTTGTACCTAAAAAAAGAATTCAACTCCCAATTTTTATATACAAACTTCGGGCTCTTGTTCTTCATCATGGCATTTATCACAACCCATATTATCGACGCGTCTTTATTCTTTCTCATTTCACGTATATTCTCGAGAATCTTTCCAATTTTCGGGTTCCCATTTTGTACGTTTTGGGTCGTTTAAAGATGAGAAATTTGGCTTCTCTTCATCGATAGGGTCACGTTTTTTACTTTTTGAAGCCGTTTTCCTTTTAGACATGTTGAAAAGAGTAAAGGCCGAATATCTTTAAACTTGAAAAGAAAAGAACATTCATTCTAATCACTAAAACAATTATAAGCCTTATAAATATAATGATAAGAAAAACGCGCTAAAACTGTTTTAACCTGACAGTGTAACCTTCCCAAACAAAACAAACTTTATTACACAATTTTAATATTTATTAATTACCGTTGTAATATTCTTCAGAGATGGTTCTCGGTAAAAATGTGCTTATCGCAAATGTGTGAGATACCAGATTCAGTATCCAGATTTAAAATTTATCAATTCCCCGAAGATCCTAGCATGCGAAATGAAGGATTAAAAATTGTGGTAAAAATGCTTCTTTTGACTATATTATACTGGGTGTCCGGAAACACAAGTCTGGGAGAGCGTTAAAAGTGGTTATGAATAAAAAGTTAAATATAAACCCCCATAATTTAAATTATAGAACTTTATGCTGTAGTTTAAAATTGGATATACAGGGTGCCCCCAACTGAACCTAAACTTCGTTATTTCAAATGGGAACCCCTATTTTTTATTTCAGATTCGTAATCTCCGCAAAATTTCAAGTTGATTTGACTATTCATATGACCATTTTTGTCAACTCTAAAAAATGTCACAAATTAGCGTTTTTCGCTCTAAAATCCACCAAAATCAACCTTAGAGACTCATTTTTTAAATTCCGCTTCTTTTTGTCCGAAGATTCAAATTATCACAAATTCAAGCATCTTCACATTCTGCATCGTCACTAGCAGCCTTTTTTCAAGTTAGAACCCAATGAGCAGAAGGATTTGCAGTCAAATTTGACGTCAGATGACTTCAGATTTGACGGACAAACGATTTGAACGACGTCCAAATCCTTCTGCGCATGCTCCATGAGTTTCAAACCAGTTTCAAACCGCGGTTGGAACAAAGCTAATAAGAAGGTGCGAAAACTAATTTTTTTTTTTTTTTTTTTTTGGCCTTAGTATTGACTATTAGCCATGGGTCTAATTTTTGTTATAAACAGTAAGAGGGTTTTCAAACTTAAGAGTTTATAATCCCCCTCGCGTCAGTGGTGTTTTCCATCAGAAAAATCCATTTAGGTTCCTTAGGTTCAATTCGGGGGCCGCCCGCTTTGAACCCTGGACCCCATAGATGAACGCCGTATCGCATTGTTTGGGATTAACGCCTTAACACGCGCGGCCACAACGACGCTTGCGAAAACTAATGAAACTCAAAAACTAAGGTAAAATCCTTAAAATTAGATGGCAAAGGTTTTACTTATCGGAGAAGTTTTGGAAAACTGAAAATCTGGGTTCCCAGCCGGAAAAATTGAAGAATATATAAAAATTTGATGAAATGGGGTTTCTTGTTTGAAAATTCTGTAAAAAGAGGGTAGGACAAAAAAAATCAAGGATAAAAGTGGGGTTTCTTGTCCTAATATTACAGTGAACTTAGGGAGGGAAGTTACAGCTTAAATTATTCTAAATTTTTTTCCAGGGATTGAGGAAGACGTTGATCTGTCAAATGCGTACATTTGTGCGACTCATTTTAAAAAATTCGCAGATTTTAAAACCGCGGTACCCAATTCCTTGTTTTGATACAGATGACAAGAAAGTCGTATGTCCAGCTTTCTAGTAAGTTTTTATTTTATAGTTTTTATAGTTTTTATTTAAAAATTTTAGGCTCATTCTTGCAAATATGTGTGGTAGCGTTTTTTCGTCGGAATTGACTAGCACGCAGCATCTTTTTTATTGTCTCTCGCATTACCGACATAATGATATCGTCAACCCTAACGGCAAAACTGCTAAAGTAAAATGATAAATTTATGTTTAAAAAAAAATTGTTTAGAAATGTGTTGTGACTAGATGTAAAAAGACGCCTGGGGAATTGTTTTCTCTACCTTCTGAACCGAATTTAAGAAAAATTTGGCTTCAAAATGTCCCAGTGCCTTTAAGATATTCACCGTTGATCAACGCCTTTTATGTTTGCGAGTCCCATTTTAATAAATCAGATATTATAAGGGATGCATATGGTGCGAAATTGAGAGAAAATGCTGTACCTTCTATTTTTGATTTTCCTACAGGTAAAAAAATATTAGATAAAAACTAAAATTTTCTTTAGTTCAAGATGCTGGTGTTCAACCATGTCGTGTCCCTTCATGCTCAAGCAACCATTCTCCTTCTCCGACCGAAAAACCGATCTCAACTTTTCCATTTCCTCCAGACTTCCAATCTTTAGCTCGCGAGTGGCAGAATATTTTGTTGAAGCATTTTCTCGTTTTATTTCAAATGGATCGATTTGTCGAAAGCATTTTAAAGACGAAGACGTTTTCATTAGCGGAAAACAGAATTTTTAAGACATGGCGCCGTTCCTTCAATTTTTGATAAAATCGTTGAGAAATCTTCAGAAGTCGTCAAGTTACATTTTCTCTCAGATTATGGAATTGATGAAAAAAAGACAGAATCTGTTATTGATATAACGTCTGATAGTGAAGAAGATTCTTCAAAGAAAGAGACAGTTATTGACAAAAAAAGTATGTTATTTAAGAAATTTTTTTTAATACATTTTAAAGTTTTAGCGGTGGAAAATGTTACGTTAGTTTGTTGTGTGCCGACTTGTCAAGAGACTGGAGTTGGCGATAGGGGTTTTCATTTTTTCCCTCTTCCGGGAGAAACGTTTGTAGAAGTTATATACGCCCAACCGCCATCAAATCTGCGACTAGTGGAATCGTAATGGACCTTCGTGATCTTTGGAAGGCCAGTTCCATCAGGGAAGTCACTCGATCGACTGTAATTTGCACCAAGCATTTTACATGCTCCGACTATGTTCAAGGTACAAAATCTCATTTTCAGTATGATTTCATTTTTTTTCTAGCTCATAATACCTTTGAACGACAAATATGCTTTTCCAACCAGACTACTCCCTACTACATCGCCTTGTATGATTTTACCCAAAGATAAGGTATAGGTGTGTTTATTTGGCTAATCAATTTATTGTGTTTTCCCCAAAGGATAAAGTTAGACATGTCAACAAACCTGTAAGTAATTTATAAACTAAAGCGTTGAAAACTAACTTTTTTTTACTAGACACCGAAGAATCTCCTGACGACATGCGCCCTTGTTCTGTTCCTGATTGTTACTCGCTTACTTATGCTAAAGACTTTCCTGTTCATTTCGGAGAACGTTTCCACTTCCTAATCATATCATGTAATTTTCCTTTATTTTTCTTTTCTCTTTTATTTTTGTTTCAGAGCGAAGAAATGGGCTAAAATTTCGGATGTCAAGATTGGCTCTATAGTGGTCTTAATTGGGCTCTGAAGAATGTTAGAATTTGCTCAGCTCATTTTGAATCATCTATGTTTACTGATTCAATGACACTTAAGGAAAACGCACTTCCATTTCCGTGTGACCCTTTGGGCGAAAAGCCTAAACTTGCTCCTAAAGTGCTTCTTGCTCCTAAAGTGCCTTTACAAGAGCCAAGTCCATCAGTTCTCCCTTTACCATCAGTCGCTGCTGTTAAGGTTGTAATAGGTAAATTTTAAAAATTGTTAGAAAAACGTAAGTTAAAATCAAGCCAGCAGTGAAAAAAATTGCACTCTTGGGTTTGTTCAGTGTGAAAAGAAGACTCTCCACTACGTAACTGCTATCTGTTGGCATGATTTTAAACTATTATGTCTTTCCTAGTTAGGTTAGGAGATTAGGTTTGATTTTTATCTTTTCTTATTTACAGAAGATCAAACAGTTCAGAAAAAAAAAACTTCCCAACATTCTTTCAAAGAATTCAAAAGACGACGATGTAAGTTTGCAAGACGCAATTTATTTTCCAAGCCGCTATTTAGTCACCCCAGGGACTTCAGAAAAAAAGCCAAAGATCCACAACGTATTTAAATTTTTATAAAGAAAATTTTTTTTTATTGCTGTTATTAGATTTTTATGTGAAATGCTCCGTCGTGTCTTGTAATAATTATTTTGATGATAACCGTGGTGAATATTTAGGGCAAAGTTATTTTACGTTTCCGGAGGATTCTGTATATCGTGAAGCTTGGATTTCAGCAATCAACAAACCTTGTAACTATTACTCATTATTTGTTATTATTATATATTTGTCTTAGACAAATGGAAACCTTCAAAAAGATCAAGAATTTCAGACATTTTCATACTTCGGATTTCCATGAGGGAAAACTTTTACCGACTGCTGTTCCGACTCTTTGTTTAGAATTAAATTTAAGTGTAAGCAAATTAAATCGTATTGCTGAAGTTATTTTCTTTTTTAGAATTGTAAAGATTCTAATGATGGACCTTCAATAGCAGTGGAGAATCCATTTGAAAATGAAAGCAAAATGTGGTAAAAAAGGGGCGAAAATCGGTTGAAAAACCACGTGAAGAGTTGGTGTGCCTAGATTTCGAGTCTGATTCTGATAAAAAAAAAGCAAAAAAGAAACAGCTACCAAAAAAAAGGGCGGGTCCTGCCATTTGGGAGACGGAGAGCAATCATTTGAAGAAGATAAAACAAAATGCTAAATCGTAAGTTGGACCTTTGTAAATCTCTCATTTCTTTCAAGTAAATTAAGTTCCAGTACTGAGGAAGTCCCAGAAGGTGAGATGGGCGATCATTTTCTCAGCGAAGTAGCTGAAGGAAATAAGGAAACCCTCGATTTTTCCGACGATTTACCTGAAGAGCCTGAAATCGAGTCAGGGAAATCATCAAATTGCTTTGTCATCAAAGAAGAAATCGAAGATTCAGAAGCTAAAGTAAAAAAGAAACCAAAAAAAAAGCACATCATGCCATTTGGTAGACGGAGTGCAAACAATATGAGGAAGATACAACGAAAATATACTAAATCGTAAGTTATGGACCAATTTGTAAATCTAATTTTTTTTTTCAAGTAAATTAAGTTCCAGTACTCAGGAAGTCCCACAGGTGAGAGATGGGCGATCATTTTCTCAGCAAAGTTGTTGAAATGAGGAAGCGCTGGATTTTCCGACGATTTACATCAAGAGCCTGAAATAGATACAGAAGCTAAAGCAAAAAAGAGACCAAAAAAAAAGTATGGCATGCCATTTGGTAGACGGAGTGCAAACAAATGAGGAAGCTAAACCGAAAATATGCTAAATCGTAAGTTATGGACCAACTTTGTAAATCTCATTTCCTTCAAGTAAATTAAGTTCCAGCACTCCAGAAGTCGCAGAAGGTGGGATAGGCGATCATTTCTCAGCGAAGTTGTTGAAAATAAGGCGCTGGATTTTTTGACGATTTATCTCAAATCGATTCAGGCTTGTCAAATTGCTTTGTCATCAAAGAAGAAATCGAAGATTCAGAACCCGAAGCTAAAAAGTTTAAATCTGATGTCATTGAACCACAAATTAAAATAAAACAAGAAGTATTCGAGGAGGCCGTTGAATTAAGCGACACCGAAGTTGAAGGAAGTATTCTCTCAAAGTCTCATGTGCGATCAATCTCCAGCGATAGCAGAAGAAGACGACTTCATGAAATTTTGCTTATCGCTAAAAGACGACTTCATAAAACTATCCGCCACTAATAAATTCGACTTTATATCTTCAATGAAAGAAAAAAAATGTCAGATCTCCTTCAAAAACGCTGTAAATAAAACAAAAAAAAAGCATTTATTTAATAATGATCGTATTAAATTTTTTTATTACTTTACCTTCATTCCCAAATAAAGAAAAATTGTAAAAACAAAAACAAAGGAACCACCACTCATTGCACGTTATAAACATTCCAAAACTATCAGAAAGCAGAATAAAAAAATTTTATATTTAATCATTTATGCTATTTACATAATTGTATTTACATCGGGGAAAAAAAATTAAATTGTAACAATAATGCCTTATTTACAGAACAAAAGTAACAAAAAAAAACTATTTAACTAGTGCCTAAAAGAAAAATTAAGGCACAAATAATGGGTTAAAAATCTAAGCTTCGTTTTTTTTAAAAAACAGAACTAAAGGATGGCCCTCACATATTGAAAAATGATGCCATTCTTTTGTTCAGTTGGCACTAATAGAGTTGGACGTCATATTCAATATGAATACTATCATAGCCTAAAAACCCGATATGAATAGTATACAAGGTGATTCATTACCCTCTTAATTACTAAAGATAAAAAACAATTTTTTATACAGGGTGTTCCAGAGCGACAGATACTTTAAATGGGAACCCAGAGCTTTTTATAAGAAAATTCTTCTTCATTCTTTCTCAAGCTTAAGTGTGTCATAAAATATAGAAAAGCAGTTTAAAAAAAAATTATAACTTCTCAATCAATATGAATGAGCAGAAATTTGGCAAAGAATTCAAGAGCAGTCAAAAAATTGAGAAAACGCCTTCAAAATGGCCAAAATGCGGGTCTATTGGCCAAAAGACCAAATTTTTGGTAAAACTAGGTTTACTAAAAATTCAGTAAAACAAGGTATTACTTCAGCTGGGCATATTCATTCAGGCATAAAGGTAAAAGTTATAAGTTATATTCATATTTATGAATATGAATGAGCAGAAATTGGCAAAAGAATTCAAGAATGGTAAAAAAAAAAAACTGAGAGGAACGCCTTCAAAATGGCTAAAATGCTATAGGCCAAAAGACCAAATTTTGGTAAAACTAGGGTTTTAGGTCAAAAAAAGGAGGAAAACCCCTTAAAATGGGTCTATACGCTGAAGGAGTTGATGAAACGACTAAACATCAAGAATAATCGAGTTTTGGGGCCCGAAAACAACTTTCAAAACTTTAGTGAAAAGGGGATTGCTAAGCCACAGATGACAAAGAGCCCCAAATTTATTTTTTATCTTTCAAAAAACTTTTTAACAACCGTGCAGCTAAAGTCTACACACAAAACAACCGTGCGAGGAACACACAACACATAGAATACTTAAACTGAGTAGCCCTATCGGTAATTATTTCGTTTTGAGAGTTGAAATGTACAATAGCATAAATGATAAGAAGAAACAAGCAAAGGTACACCAATCTTCGCCCATGAAATGATAGAAGACTCATCCTAAAATCAAATCAAATTTACTTTTTCCATTCAAAAAATTAATTTAATAACCTTAACAAAGGGTACAACGGACAACGGCGTTTCATGAAGAATTAAAATCTAAAATAAAAACATCGCCTCTTTTTTTAGGAAACAGGTACTTGAAAAAAAGTTATAAGATAAGAGATGAAGGGAAAGCACTAAAGAATCATGAAGTCACAATGGGTGGAAAAAATAAAATGGATATTTGAACAAAATGCTTTAAATCTTACTATATGAATTAAATATATGCATGGAAAAAGTCCTAATTTTTTGACTTAGAAGACAAAATGCAGCTCAATTGGCAAATGCAAGTTATAATCTTATCAGGGCAGCAAACACAACTTCAACTTATTCCCCTCCTTTACAAATAGGGACTTCCCTCTCATAATTTGATTTTTTAAAAAATCACTTACTTTCCACAGAAAACAAAAAAACTTCTTTAGAATTTTGTCTTATCTTTTAAATTTTCATCTGTCCTTTTTTTTAATGGAAAAGTGTTGATTTAATAAACTTTTCTCGTTGTGATACCCTCTGTAGTAAAAAAAGGCCTGAGGGGGTCAATTTGACCTCTATGAGTTGCCAAACAATCTGGATTTAAAATAATTAATTAATTCAAATTCTTAAACATTATATTTAAATAAAATTAACAAAAAATGTTTACAAATTATAGAAAAGAAAGTTTAAGTTTCAAGTGAAAAATTTTTTACAAAATTTACATAATGGGGCGATTTAAAGGGTAGGAAGGAGGTAGAAAAAAGAAATTTTAAATGCCCCCATTCTGAAATAATGAATGATAAAAACGTTTTTTTTTCTTCTATATTTCACGGTTGGTTCCTCGACTTCTTCTACTGGGAGCTCGGCGTCGTCTAGATTAAGAAAAAAAATTAGTGAAAATGCTTTTTTAAAAGAGAAAACAATCACAAATTTTCAGAGATTCATAAGAAAATATTAAATTTCTCGATTTCTAAAAGAATCATGAATAGATTACGAATTTCTGAAAATTTATATGAATAAGTCCAAACTGCTATGAGGAAAATAGAAAATCATTGATGACATACACAACTAACCTTGGAGCGGCGGCAGGGGGGGTGGGGTAGGAGGAATATAAATGTCAAAAGCGTTATGCATAAGAACACCGTAGGCCTCGTCTAAGAGCTGATCGATTCTGACCTCACTCCTGAAAATATATACTTAAGTTTTGGGTTGCTAAAACAATACTCACGAAGCGTAAGGAGCAGGGCGACGATTTGTGCGATTTCCTCTTTGACGGACTGGTGTAGCAGAAGCTGGCGGTTTAGACCTCTCTTTGATTATTTCTTCCTACGGCTAACATAGGATGGGCCCAAATGTGGAGTAACTCTTTCAATGAAAGCGTCAATTTTCAAATTGCGCACTTCAGATTTGATCTTGTTCTACATTCAGGGCACTCCTTTCGTGTTTTCTTCCATTCGTTAAGACATTCTTTACAAAATGTGTGTTTAAATAAGAATTGTCGCCTATGAAAAAGAATTAATTAACAAAACATTAGTATAATAAGTCAACCTCGTATATTATATCGCTGCAAACACAACAGGTCATTTCAGACTCATAAGCTTGAAGGATCATCTCAAATCTCGAGTCTCTTTCATCACTTTCTGAAGAAGATCATTCGCTTCTTTCAGTTTGGCATCTTTTTGAAGGAGTTCTTTCTTTAGGATTTCAGTCTCGATCATATCTACAAATAAAGAATTAGATCAGAGGTGACCCAGATGTTAAACGCCCAAATATCTGAAGAAATGGCATTTACTACAACAGAAAATCAAGAAAAATGACTCTCTGAAAAAAAGATTTAAACGCTCAGAACCCAGATAAAACTGGTGTTTTTACACCAAAAAGTTGAGGGGAATGACCTAAAAAACAGTAAAGATAAAGCTGAAAAATGAATTTTTCTGGAGCAGAAAATCAAGGGAATGACCCACAATTCATTAAAAGATTAAAGTTTTAAGAACAGAAAGTTAAGAAAAACTCAATCTCTATTAAAAAGATTTTAAACGCCCAAATATCTGACAAAATGGCTTTTAATTAAACAGAAAATCGAGAAAAATGACCCTGAACTTAATAAAAAAGGTGTTTAACGCTCAGAACCCGATAAAACAGGTGTTTTTACACCAAAAAGTTGAGGGGAAATGACTTAAAAACAGTAAAGATAAAGCTGAAATGAATGATAAAATGGATTTTTCTGGAGCAGAAAATCAAGGAAATGACCCAAAAATCGTCAAAAGAGTATTAAGAAATCAAAGATTCAATAACAGAAAGTTAAGAAAAACTATTCAATCTCTATCAAAAAGATGTTAAACGCCCAAAATCGAGAAAAATGACCCTCATCTTAATAAAAAAGGTGTTTAACGCTCAGAACCCCGATAAACCTGGTGTTTTAACACCAAAAAGTTGAGGGGAAATGACCTAAAAACAGGAAAGATTTTAAGCAGAAATGCATGATAAACAAGGGAATGACCAAATTCGTTAAAAAGAGTATTTTGAGCTCAAAGTTTCAATAAGAAAGTGAAGAAAAACTACTCAATCTCTATCAAAAAGATGTTAAACGCCCAAACATCTGACGAAAAGGCATTAATACAACAGAAAATCAAGAAAAATGACCCTCAACTTAATAAAAAAAAGGTGTTAAACGCTCAGAGCCCCGATAAACTGGTGTTTTACACCAAAAAGTTTAGTGGAAATGATCCAGATAACAGTTAAGATTTTGAAGCGAAAATGCATGATAAAATGGATTTTTCTGGAACAGAAAATCAAGGAAATTAACCTAAATTCGTTAAGAAAAGTATTAAAAGCTAAAAGACCTAATGAAACATCTAGGCGTTTCTACACCTGAAAATCGAACTATCCATAGCCCGGTAAAAAAGATATTAAACGCACAAACACCCCATTAATACTTGCGGTTAAGTTTTATCATTATGAATATATTAATACTTAAGCTAGCCATATTGATTATGAATATGAATGGATAAATTGTTTAGAAAATTGATGAAAATACCTTCAAGCGATACCGATTTTTTGGTAGAGGGTCCTGAAGAGTTCAAATACTCCTAAGAAAAATTATTAATTTAAGTTAATAATTTGTATGACATACTATTTCTTCTTTGTATTTCAGTAGTTCTCTCAAAAACTCATCCATATCATGAGTATGATCTGTACAGTAGGCAGCCATATCTGCTTTCTGACGTTCCAAATTTTTAACTTGATCATTCAGTAGGCTTATTTCTCAGCTGCCAATCTGTCTTTTTGATTAAGTTCTGCGATTTGTTTCGACTGTTCTTTCGTCTGCATTAATAGATCGTTCTATAAAAAAAAAAAAATTATTTAGGCCCTAGAAGTTTTTCTTATTACATTCTTATGGAGCCCATTTCATTAGACCTCTGAAGAGCTTGGAGTTTTTCTTCATATTCTTGCCTTACAGAATTGCTATCTCTAAATAATAATTTTAAAAAATTACAATTTATCATGAATTCAACATACTCATGAGCAGGCCCTGTTAAAAAACGATATCTCCTGTACATTTCGCAAATGTTTTTTATCACCGCCTTTAAGGATATGGGGCTCTTGCAACAGTTTTCCATTAACAAATGTGGTTTTTTGATTGCTCTACAATAAAAGATAAATAGGCTTTTCAAACAGAAGAACTAAAAAGTACATTATTGACGACTTTCCAATCTTGGTTGTGTTTGAAGATAGAGCACTGATTACGTGATACAAATGACGAAGTTAAAACAAGATCGGCAGAAGCACTTCTTCCAATTTCAAACTAAAAACAGTCAACATTTAATCAACCCATAAAGGGACTCTAAACGATCACATGAAAGCTCTCAAAATGGGGAAAGTTGAGTTTGGTCATGTTACCGTTAATTGAACAAGCTGAAAAAGAATAAGTATTAAATTATTCAAACCTTAAGTTTGCCAGACAACGAAAATCGACTTTCAGACGAGACTAATATTGGATATTCCGAATCCATAATGTAGTGTAATGGAGTCCACTATGATAAATCGACCATCCAAATCTAAAGACATTTATAATTAGATAAAATAAAGAAAGACTTTCAAGTTAAAACTTAAAATAGGTTATCAAATAATTTAGAAATTAAACTAGACTTAGATATTAACGACAAAATGATAAAAAAATGAAAAATGGGGTTTTCAACTTGCCATGAATACTAAAAATTATGCACTGTAGACCTTCAAATGTAACTTGGAAACAAAAATGACAAAAGAAGAAAAATTAAATTCGATTTTTCAAATCTCAGTTGTCGCTTTGGGTTTGCTTCTAAAAATTCTGAATATCAGCACATCCACAAACGTGATAAATGGGAGAAGTAAAAGATGTTCACAAATGATCGAAGTTTAGGATCAGATACTCACTGCTCCTTTTCCATCACAGATTTATACAGAATATCTATATGTATTATTATTCTAAGCTATTAAAATAATCTGTTTGCTAAGCATCTGTATTTAAATATTTCGTTGTTAAAAGTGGGAGTATTTTGAGTTTAGAACAGAAGTTTTACCATAAAATTGAATGTCTACTACGAATTGTAGGTCGTAGCTTGAAACCTTAAAAACAAGCTACATACTGTAAATAGGCCCACCTCCCCAAATTTTCTATTATGATGGTACGAAAAATTATTAAATTACCCAGCTTAAGGAAGTTTCCAGCTGTTCCAGCTCCAGATTAGTACTTTTCTTAAGATCTTAAGCCAAATCTATTGCACACAGCTGATTTTTCTGAGCTTTTTGAAGCGTATGGCTGATGGAACAATAAATTTGAGGATTCAGTTGACAAAAATTTGGAATAATAAAACGATTTTTTAACAAGTATAAAGCTACGAAGTTTTTTTTTTTCACCAAATAGCACGTTGAACACCAGCGAGAAGATTATGATCGGCAAGATCTCTAAAAACGATACGACTGACATGCCACCTCAATCTACCTCTAGGCCTTGAAGTAAACGCACATCTCGCTCTAATCCTGATACCGACGGCATCTCGGAAATTCGTTAATTTGCTTATCGGCTATATCCTAGAAATATTCATAGTTAAAAATGTGATGAAAAAGAATGCGTACTTTGATCTTTGGTAAAACGGCATTTTTACGTAAGGCATTCACTCTCAATTTCATAACGGCATGTTCGGTCAAAGTTTTCTTTTTCGGACATCTTTCGCCATACGTCGGCCCATTTGTATCTCAGTTGTGATTGTAAAGGACATGATATAGACTGAAAAAAATTATGATAAATGTCATAAAAAACTAGAAATTTTACTACAGTTATGCCATAGTTATGCATATAATGGACATGGGATATTGTGGAAGGGATTCATGCTTACCGAAAGTAATCCTTGTTTTTGGAAAATTTGGCCAATCCCTCTGATCAAATTTGACATTTTACAGAAGAAACATCCAGTATTCTATGAGGTGAAGGAAAACTGAAATAAAAATATAGCCAATGAGAAACCTCTCAATAAAAATCACTTCTGCTCTGTACCAGTGACCGACTGATCCTGTGCTCACACAGTCTTTGAATTCAAATTATAACCAGATTGTGAGGTTAATTTGATGATGTATCAATAATGTCAATTTTAACTTAATTATTTGATTAGCATATTTTTCTTGTTATTCATGTGTGGGAGTTCAGTAAAATGCAATCTCCTGGAGGAAATGAAAAGTGAGTTGTCACAGTCTTGCAAAAAATTCTGTAGACACCAATTTTGTGGAAACGCCCTTATTTTATATGTAAAATTCTTTTAGGAGCAAGCACAAGGCTCAGAAGGTAGCTCTGGCGGCGAGCTTACCAAAGAACAGCTTGTCGTCAAATGCAAAAATTTACTTTCGATCGCCCAGAAGGCCAAAGCCGCACGAGATGGGTAACTTTTCGCTGCTAGCAGAAATTGCAGTTCTGAAGCTTGAAGCTTCAGCTGCATTGCCAAGCGACACTGTTGCTTTTTGTTTTATTAATAGTAATTTTTAGATGCTCTGTCTGAAAACTCCAAGTTAAAAGTTGAACTTAAGCAGATTAATGAGGCTGTATGTAATCTAGAAAATTTATTATTTAAATTAATTATTTATTTTAGCTTAGCGCAACTAAGAAGCAGTATGATACTGCTCAAGAAATGCTGGCTGCTCTTACTGATCAGAAGCTCAAGTTGGCAATGGAGGTAAATATTTATCTGTCAATAAGCTATAATTCTGTAAAATTTCTAAGCCTAATAACAGCGGAAAACTCCTGAAAATCCTGCTGAATAATCTCATAATTTGTTGTAGATTGATGACATGAAGAAAGAAAGGACCAAAACGACCGGTGAAGTCAACATTTTGTATTCTGTCAAGCAAAAATGCGAAGCGGAGTTAGACTGTGTAAAAAAGGAACTTGAAAAATGTAAAAAGAAAAAGATGATGCCTTAGAAGCTCTTGAGAAACGTCATAAAACAGGTAAATTAATTTATCATGTTTATAATTTTAATTTTTTAATTTTAGATGTACAATCGATATTAGAAGATTTTAAGAAAATTAAAGAGAACCATGAAAATGGTTCAGATTTGTTCTAAAGATCAAGAAGATAGAAGAAATTTGGAAAAGATGTTAGACGAAACTTCTGTAAAGTTGAAAGAACTCGAGAAGGAGAGAGAGAACTTTTTTTCTTCATATTCTGAAGTACAACGTCAATATTAAGGATTTTGATTCTCTTTTGTCTTCCGTTGAAAACTCCATGTCTAGAAGTACGAAGAACTAAGCCGTCTTGAAGAAGATAAAGTGATGAGGCTTGAAGCCGAATTGGAAATG
>JACGAQ010004012.1:0-21008 GCA_014119065.1 Orius insidiosus | reverse complement strand
AAATGAATGCGGGAAAAAAAGCCTCAGGATCAGTGGATCCCTAATTTTGGGGCTTTCCTAGGATTAGGCCACGTGACTGAAGGTAACGAATTTATGTTGATGTCTTACTTGCCAATCCCAGAAGGCACGGAGAGGGTGAGAAGGCCGCCTTAGGGGCTTTCGGGTCCGGAATCTTCCGGGCTGAGGCTCCTCTCGGAGCCGAGTAAATTCTCGACAAGAAACTGCGAAGAGGCGAGTATACCTTTTCTAAGCCCCTCCTCACTCCCCGTCCCAAGACCGGCATGAGTACGTTCGGGAGCATCGGACTACCGCACAACTCGAATCGTAAGCACTGAAGTCATGACGGGAGTTTTCGTTAAGCAATAAATTTCAGACGGAGATGTGGACTAGACGCCGTCCCAACCACCACTGTGATCCCACCACTAAATACATTGGGGGGTTGGGAATAATCTAATAATAATACCACTATATCATACAGGTGTACACCCTTATTGGGGCTAAGCTCGTTTAGTGGGTTGGATTTTTGCAGTTAGGCTCCGCCTCTCAACCTAACCCCCCGGTCGTCCCCACCACAGGCCGCAATTCTCCCTCCACCCATTTTATCCGACTTACCGAGTGTTTCTGAAGGCTAACGTTTTTTTCAGGGCGACTTCATTTATATTGCAAGCCCCCGATTCTTTTCCGCACCATTGTTGCCTGTATCAATTCTCTCTCTCTCTCCTCGACCGATTTAAAATCCCCTCCCTCTTTTCTTTCTTTTCTTCCTTCGCCGACCCGTCCGGCAACCTTATTATTCAAGATTAAACACCCTAAACATTATCCACTTTAGACTTCTTTCCATCCCCTCCACTTTCCTTTTTATACCACTGAAATTAACTATAGTCAAGAAGACTTTTATTAAAAGTTTCACCCCCAACTTTTTCACTTTCCCCAACTTTACTCCATTTTCATAATTTTTAAGAATTCACCCTAATATTTTAATTTTTCATTATAAATAAACCATTTTTTAAAAAAAAATTAAGTGTGTTGACTGCCATCTGTAGGCAAATAAGAAACTAAATTGGACAATTTACCAAAAAATTCCCTTTAGTCAAAAAATTAGTAATACAATGTTACTTCTTAACTGGTAGATTATTTGGTGACCTATTTTCTAAAGCAGGAAAACTTCGAGTTCCCTTCAGCAGCCAAGGTCTCCCTGAAAGATAGGACGCTATATTACCTCAATATTGATTTTACTAGCTTTTCGACGCAATAAAGATGTTTCGGGCGCTTATATACCTACACCTTAACGCAAACCGGTCGTGCGGGCTTACCGCTAAGAAACATCTTGGCATGCCGAAAATATATTTTTTATGATCCTCAGATCGCCATGATCAAGAAGGCCATGACCTCATTCTCTATCAGATTTAAGAAAATTTCAAATTTATCTATTCTTGAATAAAATTGCAGAGAGTACTTCTTCTCCCCCTCTCAAAAATTAAAATCGGATCATTTTTGACAAAAAAAAAAAAAAAGGAAACCCGGAAAATTTTTCGAAAAAAAAAAAAAAAAAAAAAAAAAAAATTTTTCAAAAAAAAAAGGAAAATTAAAAAAACTTGGAAAATTTTTCAAAAAAAACTCGAAAATTAAAAAAAAAAGGAAAAAAATTTTTCGAAAAAACAAAAAAAAAACTAGAAAATTTTCGAAAAAAAACTCGGAATTTAAAAAAAAAGGAATTTCGAAAAAAAAAGCGGAAAATTTTCAAAAAAAAACTAGGAAAATTTTTCGAAAAAAAAATTAAAACTTCCCTCTTCCTAATTCTTCCCCTCCTTTATACTTTCCCTCTTCGTTATACTTTCGTTCCCTTAAACTTCCCCCTCCGTTATACTTCCCCTCCCATATACTTCCCCTCCCTTCCCCCTCCCATATACTTCCCCCTCCGATATTGTTACTTCTCTTTAAGGAAGTTTTCGTTGGAAGCTCTACAAATAAGTACTTTTTTATTTAATTAACAATCATTCTCAAAGTCTCCTTAAAATCTGAGTTATGAGGTCGATTCCATTATCCTGATCCTTAAGCAAAAATTGATAGATGAAAATGTCAATTTTTTTATAATGCATAATGATAAAAGTGAGGATTTTTTTATGAAGAGTTTAATAATATTTTATAAAGAGGAAGTTGCTTTATCAAACTCAAAGATAAAAAGTAATATTTACTCGGCAGATGTTTATAAAACCTCATATACGAAGAGGGAAAAAAAGAAAGGAAGTTTTAAGAGGGAAAGACTGAATAGAGTTGAGACATCGCCATATATCGCGAGGGACACAATAAAAAAGTTTTAAAAATATATAAGAGGTGGGTCTCCACTTAATAGAGTTTTATCCCTGTTCTAATCGTAAAGGACAATTTGGATCGGGGGTGGGGGATTTGAAAAGACTGGTGGAGGGGTTTGAGTGAAACATCAAGCATTGATCCCGAGAGGCGGAGCCGGAGGCGGCCAATGGAAACCGCCTGCGCCGACAACCCTCGCACTCCCCCTCGTCCGTTCCTTTTCCTCCTTATACTCAACTCTTATTGCCACCCTTTTCAATATATACGTATAATGATGTGGTCGGCGAATCCCCCCGTACCTCGCAGATCCCAAAACCCTCATACGACTCTTCAAACTATATCAACTCCGCCTACCACTTCACACTCAGTCCCACTTACCTAAAACATATACATTTCCCTCTTCAAACCACTTTATCAAACAAAATATTACATTCTTTATTTTATTACTTTTCATACATCTTTTAATCCCACGGATTTGACTGTGAAGGAAGTGTGAGATTCGGCAAGTTGGGGTTCAATTCTTGACAATCTACCTCACTTTCAACGTCAAAACTTCCCCATCTCACCTTCACCATTCACAACTTCCATCCATCACTCGTCACTTAACCTTCCACTAATATTCATCCACCACAACCGAAAAAAAAATCATCTGTCTGGATCTAGATTGAACTAAAAAAGTTTATCCCTATTGCAATTTTTTATTTATTATATAAACTTAAATAATTCTAAAATGAGACTACGGCAAACGTGTAGGACTAGCGCTCACGCGATCTATGACTAAACAACGCATAACCTTCCATATGTAACCTCAACACTACACGTTAACGCTTAGCCACCCATTCTCTTTATCCGTGATGATCTAAACAGTTTAGGTTCACTTCTATTGAATTTCCCCACAATCGGAAAAAATATCTGTCTGGATCTTTCAGATTGAACTGAAAAAGAGGAATTTTACCACTATTTGGGCAGCAATTTTATTTACTTATTTATATTAAGCTTCAGAAATAGTTTCAGATAAAAATAGAGAGACAACGGCAAACGTGTAGGACTAGCGCTCCCCGCGATCTATGACTAAACAACGGGCCGATAACCTTCCGACTATGTAACCTCACTTAAAACTTAGGTCACTTCTCCTGAATATTCATCCTCCACAACCGGAAAAAAATCATCTGTCTATACAGCTTGTGAGATTGAACTTAAATTTTTTTGTCTCCTATTTTGGGGAAACTTTTGCAATTTCAGATGTATCAAAAATAGAGAGTAATATCCACTGGTTATTCTGGAAACCGAGGCGCTCCGAGCGGTCGATGACTAAACATTTTAAAAAAGGCGGTAAAACAGATTCATAACCTTTCGATTATATAACCTTGATGATGTAAACGCTTAGCCACGTTGATCTATACAGTTTAGGATCGCGAAAGCTCGAAAAGATTATTTTTGAAGAAAGGAGGCCACTTTTTGCCTAAAGCCCACTTTTAAAAACCCTACAGAAGAATTAATTACACAATGTTTTATTATTTCAGGAACAAAATCCACTAGCCATCGATAACTTTCGTTGATAGAAAACGTCCGTATTAAAGTCACGTATGTTAAAACGTAATTGCCTATGACAAGATCATAATGTTTATACGTTCAAATACCATCTGGAACTGTCAGTAGCAAATAACGTTGGGAAAAGTTAAGGGTGATTGCCTCCCCCCCTCAAATATAGCGTACAAATAACATCCAGATTCGTATCTTTTTATAAGAATTAAACTCTTCTATATGATTGGGGTGGAAAAAAAAATTTCCATTCCATATCAGATAAAGAATTGGATTTCAGACATCATAAGTCACTAACAGACACAATAAATTCGGTTTATCTGGAAAGATATTTTAATCGAGTATTTCGGAAATTGAATACAAAAAGACGTGAGGGATTTTTTTAGGTGAGATTTAAAACTGGAGAAAGCAGCCGAGGAATCTTAAAAGCCGAAAGCCAAGTACTAATTTAATAATTATTTATTCGGCTAAAAAATGAGGGATTCTTGGCCAAAAGAGCCAGGAAAACACCCGCAAATCCGATAATATAAGTTTTTGGCAAAGAGCTAGGAAAACACAAATCCGATAAAAAAATTTTCTTGGCCAAAAGAGCCAGGAAAACTACCAAAAATACAATAAAATGGGCTTTTTATGGCTAAAAGACCCTCAAAATATGGTTCAATGGGAATCCCTACTTTTTTTTCCTGAAAAACCGACAAAACCTTCAAAAATGTAGTGAAATTGAGGGTTATTGGGTAAAAATAACATTCATTGAAAATCGCCCAAAAAATGCGGTAAATGGGGATTTTTGGCTGTTTATGGTGCAAATGGGCAAAAATCATGTTAAAAAAATTCTTGGTGAAGTAGGAAGGTAGATGTCGACATTGAAAAAGAGTTTTTGAGGCCTCAAAAATCGAGCAAATCATACGAAAACCTGGATAGTAGGTTTTTCGAAGGACCCCCCCAAAAACCTCAAAAATCTGTAATAAGAGGCATCTGTAATATTACAAATCGGTAATACGATTGATGCAGCGATTATAAATAAACAAACGGATATATCCAGTCGCTGCTTGAAAGGAGGATGGTTTCTTCACTCCCTGCATTTTCCTCCAAATCTTTGTAAAAGGATTACGACGAAACTATTCATCGGATTTTCTTTTAATATATTTTTGGAAAGAGCTCGCCAAAGCCTACAAAATGGCTAGCGGTTTTTTTGGAAAAATTTTTTAGTCAAAAAGTAAGCTTTCCATTTTCCAAAAGAAAACCTTTTCGGAAAAACTGCTCCCAAGGTCGTATAGACATTCCCAAACTAAGGAGAACTAGCTTTTGTAAAAAAATTTCCGACGATTTTTAGTGCTCAAATATAGGAAAGTAATCTCTTGTTTTTGAAACAAAATGCTCGGGCAGTATGATGGCCCTTAAAAAAATTAATTTACCTAAATCCGGTAAAAATGGTTTTTGCCCTAGTAGAAATGGGAAAATTTGTTTAAAAAACCGATAAACTTTTCGGCAAAGCAGCAAGGACAGCATTCATACTTTCGCCAGTAAAAAAGGGTTTTAGGGGCCCAAAAAATCGAGCAAACCATAAAAACCTACCTGAAAAACCGAAGAAACTGCGAGGGTTACTGTGCCAAAAAAAAGACCCCAAAAATGTCGAAATGTGGCCGAATTTTACATCCCACATTAAAATGTCAATGTAAACCCCTCTTATTTTTGGAGGAGGGATCGAATCCTACATGTGGATTTTAATTTCGATGTACAGGGTGACCCAGAGATATATTTAAAAAAATATTGTCGTTTCATCAATTTTAAGATCAATTGTCGAATTTTAGAAATGAAATCCGACTCATGCTGGTGTTTAATAATTAGATTGAGGAAATAAAACCGACTGGAGAGAGGCCAATATATATTAAAAAAAGGGGGGATTATCGAATAAATAATGTTCCGGGATGAGCGAAGAGGGAGGGAGAGAAAAAAAAAAAGAAAGAGCGAAATAGGAAGGGAATTGTAATCGAATCGCCAGTCTGGAAATCTGGAGTTGGCGGAATATTAAGTTATTATAGGGCGAAATTAAAAAAGTGAATGTCTGGGGGTTGGTTTGGCTATAACAGTCAATTCTAATTTGCTCTGAGGAAAAGGAGGGAAACCCGCGATAACAATCGTGAAGAAGGAGGGTAAAAATTAATATAAAAAAAAAAAGAAGAAAGAGAGAGAAAAATGAGAGTCGAAGGAAAGAGGTCTCGCGGGCAGGCGCGCCCGTCAGAAGCAGAGGGCGCGTTGAGAGGGCCTTCCCTCCATTTTCTTTTATTTCCAAGCCGCCTGTCATTATTTTCCCCGTCTTATCGTGAAATGAGTTTTATATCCACACCCTCCTCAATCCGGAAAGCTGCCCCAAACAGACCCGCTTTTAAAAAGAGATTTCTTAAAGAATTAATTAAGATTGATGTTAACTCCCGTTTTGAAGACGGTGGCGAAGAGGGGAAAAAAAAGCCAGAAGTAGACTTGTGTGCGGTGAAATATAATTAAAAGTTGGTAATTAATGAACGACTCCCTCATTTTTCCTCTCTCTCTCTTTTTTTTTTTTGCCATGGTTATTTCATTTCAAGTCATAATTTTTATATAAAATGTTTGCTTTGAAATCCGAAAAAAAAAGTCTTATTGGGAAAGAAGCCGATAAAGGAACAAAGTGTTGTCATGGTATTTAGTTGTGTGTGTGGGTGAAGGGGAGGAAAGTGTATCCCAGAAAAGGGGGGGACAATGAGACCCCACACAGATGCTATTGACACCTCCTATAATACAAACCCTCCCGACAAAACGCGCGCACACATACGCACAATCGCCCAGACTAACTCGCACCCTTCTTCCTAATAGTAATCCCCGTTCCCTAAAGTCTCATGCCTTTCAGACATACATTGTTACTTTTTCCAAAGAAACCTTCGACCTTCAAGAAACTTCTTTTATTGAGTTTTAATTTCGTTCTCTTCTTTTTTTTATCAAGGAAACCTTTTTATTCTTATAGACATTTTTAACCACCCTTATGAGGCATCAGTTTACAGGTAAAAAATTGTGTTTTTGCAGCACAAAACAAGGGTGAGCCCTTAAAAAGGCTTGGGCGAAAAGTTGAGGAAAACACACGGAAAAAGGAGAGAGAAAAAAGTAAAACGCAGGATAAAGAAGGATCTGTGGTCAATAGAGAGTTTCAGCGAATCGTAATTTGCCCTTCCCGTATCCGACTCACCCAAGGTCGTTGTACGATCCGACTCAGCTGAGTCGTATACGTGTACGACTCACTTCCCGACTCCGAGTAAACGTAAGGTTATATTTTAGGAAGGTTATTTTGTTATCTCGTTTAGTTTCGGGTTCGGAAAACAACTTGTGTTCTCAACAGATTGGCAAAAAAAAAACACTCTTTTTACAGGAGTTTCCTCAGTTCGAGAGCTTCAGGGAATCGTAATTTGCCCTTTTCGTATACGACTCGAACATCGAGTCGAAATCGTTATCTCAGCTGAGTCGTATACGTGAACGACTCACTTCCCGACTCCGAGTAAACGTAAGGTTATTTTACGAAGGTTATTTTGTTATCTCCTTTAGTTTCGGGTTCGGAAATCAACTAGTTTCTCAACAGATTGGCAAAAAACACTTGTTTTTCATGAGTTTCCTCAGTTTGAGAGTATCAGGGAATCGTATTTTGCCCTTCTCGTATACGACTCACAAAACGGGAAAGGTCTTCTCGTAGAGGCTTTATAACCTTGCTCAGTTAGTTCACTCTGTTCTCGCTAGAGCAAATTCATCTATCGAAACATGGTTCTTCTGATTAACTATAACAGCACATAGAAATTACCTATCCCTAAACAATCGAAGAAGAAATTATTTCCTTCAATTTTTCCATGTTTCGATTCATGAATTTGCTCTAGTGAGATTGTTGTGAACTAACTGAGTCGGAACGACTCCCTGAAACTGGGTTAAAAAGCCTCTACGAGAAGTCCTTTCCTGTTTTGTGAGTCGTATAGTGGACGGGAAAATTACGATTCCCAGAAACTCTGATGAACTGAGGAAACTCCTGTAAAAAGAGTGTTTTTTTGCCAATAAACGATAGAAAGCGATAGTAAAGAGCGTTTGTCTGCCCAAATCGTGGAAACGTAGAAAATTCCGTAAAAGAGGCTGTATTTGCCACAAAGAGCCCGAAAAACTCCCTAAAATCTTGTGGAAAAGGGTTGCTTTTGGCGAAAAAATTGAGAAAAAGAAAAAAACCATGGATAAAAAATGACCCTGCGGTAGCAGGGACTAAAAGGTAGATTTCTTTTCATGATTAAAATTAAAATGTAAACAGAAAAATTGCGCCACTGAGCCCCTAGAAAAACATCTGATAATTTTATTAATAAAATATTTAATAATTTCCCGGTATAAATTCAAATTTTTTTTAAAGTTAGCTAGTTCAATATTTTGCGCCTGGCTCGTCCAAACCTGCTTTAATTAATTTTTTACACGCCCTCGCAGAGGTCTTAAAGTTTTTTTTTGCAAATGGACTAGGATTTCAATAGAAAATGCCAATTTTGTCTTTTAAGCCCTAAGTAAAGTAGTGAATCGCTGGTCCGATTTCAGCCATTAACGAACTCGTCCGAGCTATTGAGATAAAAGCTCTAAATACCGGATATCGTCACCCTCACATTAAAATTGCTCCAGTTATCGTGCTAATATATATATATATATATATATATATATATAAACTTTTCAACTGAGGATGGTTTTGGGGTCCAGGAGGTATGAAACGAAAACGTATAGAAAATTTTTTGAATCTGCGACTACTTGGTACATTACAATAGGTAGATTTTTGAAGAAAGAAATCTACCTAAAAAGTGGTCGTAAACCGAGGAAAACGCCCAAAAATCCTGTAAAAAGGGTGTTTTTTGCCAATAAACTATTAGAAGCTTTATCAAAGTTTTTCCAGCTAAAAATCGTGGGAGACGTAGAAAATTCGGTAAAAGGGGATGTTTCTCTAACCAAATGTTAGAAAAAACTCGCTGAAATCGAGTGAAAAATGGTTGCTCTTGGCCTTAAAGTGAAAAAATCGCCCAAAAATCTGTTTAATTTGTGCTTCATTGCCAATAAACAATGAGGAGTCAGTTGCGATGTAAAAGCTGTCCAAAAACTTCGATTTGTCAAAAATTCTTTTAAATTGTAGGTACTTTTCGTATTATCAAAGGCGTTTTGCTGTTGATGACTGGGAAGGGGGTGAAATTGAAAAGGAAGACCGAATATCAAACAAGGAACAGGAAATAACCTATCTCCCAAAGTAAGAGGGAGGCGTTCAGGCCACATTCGGCTTTGTACTCCTCTGACAGCAATCAGCCAACTAATATCGCGTTTAGCATACCCATATGTTTTAAACAGGTTCTCGGTAAACAATTTAGCGATAAAGAATTAATTTAAAATTGTTTAAAACATTTTTTTAAAAGGAAAACACTATTCTCCTGGCTCAGAAGTCATAGTTCCTGATTCCGTCGGTTTTTCGACCGAAAACCCACTTTTACTTGATTTTTTATCGTTTTTCCACATTTTTTTGACCGAGAAACCTTCTTCTAACAAAATATTTGCATTTTCTTTAGACGAATAACCTCTTTTTATTGCTTTAGGGGCATTTTCCTGGTTTATAGGCCGAGAAAAATCAATTTACAGGTGTTTTAGCTTCCTTAAATAAGTTATTTTGAAACCCTCCACGTCGGGTTTGTAGGGAAGTGTCTTCCAGACCCCGGAGCACCAAATCAAGCATTGATCTTTGCCCATCTCAACTTATGAGAGTTTCCTCATTTTCCCGTCCACTATACGACTCACAAAACGGGAAAGGACTTCTCGTAGAGGCTTTATAACCCAGTTTCAGGGAGTCGTTCCGACTCAGTTCACCACATCCTCACTAAAGCAAATTCATGAATCGAAACATGGAAAAATTGAAGGAAATAATTTCCTTCTTCGATTTTATCAATCAATTATTGAATCCGTACTTTTTGGAAGGATTTAGAAGTTAAATTTAAAAACTATCAACAAAACTTCATACCCAGGCTAAGTGAAAATTGGCGGGACGTTTTAGGGATAGGTAATTTCTATGTGCTGTTATAGTTAATCAGAAGAACCATGTTTCGATAGATGAATTTGCTCTAGTGAGAACATTGTGAACTAACTGAGCAAGGTTATAAAGCCTCTATGAGAAGACCTTTCCCGTTTTGTGAGTCGTATACGGGAAGGGCAAATTACGATTCCCTGAAACTCTATTTTTTCTGTGGTTCCGGCCGGCCGTATAATTGAGGCGCTCCGGGTACGAAGGGCGAACTCAACATCGGAAATTTTTTTTTTTTTTTCATTTTCAGATTCTAGACTAGGTGAATACACCCATATAATTTTTATGTTGAGTTCGCTCTTTTTTCCCCTTTAATACGTAAAAACCGCTATGCGGCAAAGCTCTAACTGAGATATCCGAGCGGGTACGAAGGGCGAACTCCACATTCTAGTCCACAACCCCCACTCCTTTCCCATTCCTGGGCATGACTTTTCTGTTGAGTTCGCCCGTAACATAAAACTTTAAAATGCGAATATCTCGAAACTACGTTTTGTTGAGTTCGCCCTTCGTACCCGGAGAGCCTCAATTTAAATTTAAATTTTACTGATTTTTTTATACTGTATTTTCTTCTCTTTTAATCCAATTTTCCGCGATGAAACCGTTTCATCGGGCATTCCAGCGTTTTCAGCATCATAATAATCACTTTTTTGTAAGATTTTACCAAAATCATTTTTTTCAAAGGATTTTATGAACTTTCTCTCTTCCTAGCCACGTTTTCTTCGTTTTTCTCACCCAGAAATCACCTTTTTATCTCTTATTTCATGTGTATTTCTACTTTTTTTGTGAGAGAAGTTCCCTTTCTTACGAGATTTTTGGACTTTTTTTTGACGGTCCGATCCAGTCAAAGTCGTAAAAAAAAATCGAAAAAACGAAAGTGAGGAGAAAGACAAGTTTTAGGTTTCATAATCAGACTCTCACTACTAAAATATTGCCAGCAATTTTTTTTTTCTCTCTCTCAGACCATTTGTGACACGAAAATAAAGTCATTCTAAGTAAATGGTGGAAAAATCTATTAAGGGGCTAAAAATTACATATATTTGACATCGATAAAAGACCCCATTAGTGTATAAATGGTATGAAATAACGTTATTGGATCTCATTAGGTGTACCGCGGGTGTGGGTTCTGCACAAAAAAAAAAAATCTCGTTTTTTGGGTAAAAAAGCACAATATCGGAATATTAAAAATAGGGTGAAAACGTTATAGAAAAAAGTTTTTTGTCGAGGGGGAAATGGTAACTAGGTGTTTATTTGAGTACAAAAGGAGGGCCCCCCGGGCCGTAGGACGGGACAATGGGAACGTTTGACAAATAGAGGCACGCTCCGGCCTCCAAGGCGAGAGACGACGATGATATATTACGCGAGACCTCGATTTGTCAAACTTGTGCCACAATCATGACGAATTCGGAAATTCAGGGGATCCCTATTCATTATATGGGAAGATGTCTCCATTTCATACTGTGCTAAATGCTAATACTTTTTTTTTTTTTTTAGTTTACGCAACGACAGGATTTGAAGGAATTTGTGACAAATGCGATCGGTTTACATAATTTTTTCAAAGATTCATTTTTTAAAAATATTTACCGATTTTTTGGTTCATACGGTTTTTGAAAACTAACAAAAATCCATTAAAAAGGGTATTTCATTTGTCAAAAAACCTAGGAAATCTACCAAAAATGCACCCAAAATGTGGTTTCTTTCTCAAAAAACCGAGGAAAAATCCCGGAAATCGTGTAGAAAGGGGTTTCGTCTGTCACAAACCAAGAAAATCTACCAAAATCTATTCGAATGAGGTTTCTTTCTTAAAAACCCGAGGAAAAATCCTAAAAATCGTGTAAAAATGGTGTTTCATCTGTCAAAAAAACCGAGAAAAACTACCAAAAATGCAGTCAAAATGTGGTTCTTTCTCAAAAAACTGAGGAAAAATCCTACAAATCATGTAAAAATGTGGTTTCTTTCTCGAAACCGAAGAAAACTACCTAAATCTATTCAAAATAGGGTTTCACTCTCATAACCGAGGAAAAAATCCTACAAATCGTGTAAAAATGGTAGTTTTTCTCGGTTTTTGATAGATGAAACGCCATTTTTACAAGATTTTTAGGATATTTCCTCGGCTTAATAAGAAACGAACTAAATGAAAGAAACCACATTTGATAGTTAGGATTTGAACCACCCATTTAGGATTTGAACCACACCATCCATTTAGGATAATCCTACAAATCGCGTAAAAATGGGGTATCTTTCTCGAAAAACCGAAGAAAACTACTAAAATCTATTCAAAATAGGGTTTCATTCTCATAAAACTGAGGAAAAATCCTATAAATCTTGTAAAAATGGGGTTTCTCTGTGAAGAATCCGATGAAAACTACCAAAATCCATTCAAAATTTGCTTTGTATATTGTAAACCGAGAAAAAATCCTAAAAGTCGTGTAAAAATGGTGTTTCATCTGTCAAAAACCGAGAAAAACTACCAAACATGCAGTCAAAATGTGGTTTCTTTCTCAAAAAACTGAGGAAAAATCCTATAAATCTTGTAAAAATGGGGTTTCTCTGTGAAGAATCCGATGAAAACTACCAAAATCCATTCAAAATTTGCTTTGTATATTGTAAAAAAAAAATGGTGTTTCATCTGTCAAAAACCGAGAAAAACTACCAAAAATGCATCAAAATGTGTTTTTTTTCTCAAAAAACTGAGGAAATTCCTTCAAATCGCGTAAAAATGTGGTTTCTTTCTCGAAAAACCGAAGAAAACTACTAAAATCTATTCAAAATAGGGTTTCATTCTCATAAAACCGAGGAAAAATCCAAGAAATCGTGTAAAAATGGGGTTTCTCTGTGAAGAATCCAATGAAAACTACCAAAATCCATTCAAAATTTGCTTTGTATATTGTTAAACCGAGAAAAATCCTAAAAGTCGTGTAAAAATGGTGTTTCATCTGTCAAAAACCGAGAAAAACTACCAACATGCAGTCAAAATGTGGTTTCTTACTCACAAAACTGAGGAAAAATCCTAAAAATGGTGTTTCATCTGTCAAAAAACCGAGAAAAAACTTCCAAAAATGCAGTCAAAATGTGGTTTCTTTCTCGGAAAACCGAAGAAAACTACCAAAATCTATTCAAAATATGGTTTCATTCTCATAAAACCGAGGAAAAATCCTAGCAATCTTGTAAAAATGGGGTTTCTCTGTGAAGAATCCGAGGAAAACTATCAAATCCATTCAAATGTGCTTTGTTTCTTATTAAACCGAGGAAATATCCTAGAAATCGTGAAAAAAAAGGGGTTTCTCTGTCAAAAAACCGAGGAAAAAGCCCCAAATCCATTCAAAATGTGGTGTCTTTCTCAAAAAACTGAGGAAAAAACCTAAAAGTCGTATAAAAATGGTATTTATCTTTCATAACAACGATGATTACTACCAAAAATCTCGTAAAAACTTGGGTTTTTCTCGAAAAATACTAAAATGTGAGAAATAGCTCGTTTTTTTAAATGACTTTTAGAAAAACCAAGAAGCATCCTGATGACAAAAATGTTTACTCTTTTTTGAATTATTGTCAGTTCCTTTCTCTTTTTATCAAAGGTATAAAACCCGAGCATGAAATTCGAGCTTTTACGGAGCTTACGTTCTAATATAATAAAAACTTTTCCCCTCCGAACTGGAAATCTTTTAACTGGAATAATACTGTCCCCTGTGCAAGTGGACGATATTAAAGTCCATAATTCACGTTAATAAAATAAATCCGTAGTGGTTTACTAAAGGGTAAAAAAAATCCTGGGTATCGAATTGTGTAACTTAGGGGCGGAAATAGAAGAGGGTGAAAAAACCCTTTGGTTTATTTAATCGGAAAATCCTCCGTGACCTGGATTGAAAAATATTTATACACATCCCATACGGTATGAATGGGGATGATAAGGATATAAATCTTGGCTCTTGTCCTATTAGAGTTATGCATATGGGTGTTTAGAAAAGGGGCGAAAAAAAGGGTTTTTCACACATGAGAGGATCACGATTGCAGCTGCTGATGCGACTTTTTACCGGTACTCACTGGCGCAACTTGAAGCGTGGAAAGAGTTGGAAAAATGAGGTTTAAATTGCTAAAATTTCAAATAAAAATATCCTCTAGAAGTGATTCTCAACGGGGGGCGGTACCGCCCCCTGGGGGCGCTGAGAAGTTACTCTGGGGCGTTATGCAAAATTTGGGTGATAGGGGGTAATTGGCTAAGTGGCCAGCCATGGAGGCGTTAGCGTGAGTCCTTTTTTTATTTAATTTTTATTGCCGCCCGTTAAGGCCGGGTGAAAGGTGCCTATGTTTCGTTTTCTGTAAAAATCTCCGGCTGTAATCAATATTTTTTCGTGAAATTTTTTTTAAAATTCCTTATTTTAATAATTCTATAAGCGAATGAAGAGATAATGAAATTAAGTTAATTATTTATAAAGATAGATTTTCTATTTTCTAATGAAATAAAAATTTTAATTTTTCACGACATCGGCATATTCCTTATGGATTAAAAAACAAAATTGATTTAAAAAAATCCAAAATCGGTTCAGTACTCCCGGAGATAATTGCCGAATACGAGAGAAGAAAAAGGATCCGCGCGGTGGCGTTCCGGTGTTGTTATTTGGAACCAGTCCTCCAGAATATTTTTTACGGACCCTCTCTAGTTATACTACATTTCAGCTGTTTGACCTTCGACCTTCCTCCCCCTCGCCTCCACGCCCAGGGATTTGTTTACTTTTTGAAACATACAAGACTTTGTAAAAACCCTTTTCTCGAATCTCGAGATATCCGAACGGAGAGTAACCCCAAAAGATGAAATCGTTTGATTAAATTATTAATCAATAATCATAATTCTTATAATTAATAATTAAATTATGGTTGTTTAAGAAATATTTTCATTTTTTAATATATTTTTTTAATTCCTAAGGATTTTTTCTGTGGGATATTTTTTACAATTTTTTTTGAAATTTTCAAAAATGGCGGAGATGTGTCTGTCTAAAGTTCAGATTTATCTTTTTTCCGCAATTTTTTTCCGATTTTCACTAATTTGTAATAGGATCTTCTCTTTGTTTCTCTTGAAAATGCCGAGAGTTTTTTTCGAATTTCACAAAATGGCGGAGATGTGTCTGTTTTAAATTTTAAAAACTGCACTGCGGCCGAGCCGTTGCAACGGCCAACGCATTGGTCCGATTTTCACCAAGTACTATTTTAACAATTTTTGGAGGAATTTGAGGTATTTAAAAAAAAAAATTTTAATAACATTGTTTTGTGTGCCTACATCTCGTCCGAAATACACCTCTTCCTAAAGGCGGGTCCTGTGCGAGGCTGCCGAGGCGAGGCGTGGCGAGGCTAGCCTAGGGCTGCCTCGTGCGGGAATCTAAAAATAGAAACGAACGCTCCCGAGGTGGCGAATTAAAATAGACATCATCTAGCGAATGGTCGAAAATCTGAATTCAGATGCCGAATCATACTAGGGGGGGGGGGGGGGATAAAGAACGACCCTTTGAAGAAACCAATGCCTTCTAAATTTTTATTTTCTCCACAAAATAAAAAAATTTATTCAATTTTTAAACATTTTCATATAAAAATTGAAAAATAAATAAATAGATAGATTAGAAATAAATAACGACGACCTTTTTGAACTCTGGTGGAGGTGCATGTTGCCGGTTTTCCGTTTCTCCCCTTCTACACTGTTGCCGCCGTGGAGGTTGGAATTTATTGCGATACCCTCGACGTCGGGTTTTTGGGGAAGGGTCTTCCAGACCCCGGAGGGTCAAATCGAATATTGATCTTTACCGATCTCAACTTTGTCTGTGGTTCCGGCCGTCCGGCCGTCCGTAGCATTTTTTTCCGGAACACTTTACGGCCACAATTTTCATCCGATTTTCACCAAATTTTTACACAAATTTCTTTAGCCGGTGAAGAAGAATGTAACGAGGGCGATTTTTGAATTTCGAAAAAATGGCGGAGATATGACTGTTTGAAATTTTAAAAATTCGCTGCGGCCGAACCGTTAATCCGATTTTTACCAAATTTTCACCAATTACTCCTTATATTTTTTGTAGGATCCTTAGAATTTTTGGCGTAAAAAATGCGACTTTTTAATCATTAATTTTTTTTAGTAGGGAGAAATTTCGTACTTCTACCCTTTACGAGAGGCACATCCCTAGGCCAAAGAGCCCATTATTTCTACCTTGAGACTTAGAAAATTTTTCGAAAAAAGAACTTTAAAAATTTTTCGAAAAAAAAAAAAAAAAAAAAAAAAAAAAAAAAAAAAAAAAAAAAAAAAAAAAGGAAAGCCCGGAAAATTTTTCGAAAAAAAAAACTTGGAAAATTTTTCAAAAAAAGAACTTAAAAATTTTTCAAAAAAAAAAAAAAAAAAAAAAAAAAAAAGGAAAACCCGGAAAATTTTCCGAAAAAAAAGGGAAAACCCGGAAAATTTTTCGAAAAAAAAAACTTGGAAAATTTTTCAAAAAAAGAACTTAAATTTTTCGAAAAAAAAAAAAAAAAAAAAAAAAAAAAAAAGGAAAACCCGGAAAATTTTTATACTTTCCCTCCCTACTACATCCCCTTCCTTTATACTTCCTACTCCGTTATACTTCCCACTCCGTTACTTCCCCTCCGTTATACTTCCCCCTCCGTTATACTTCCCCTCCGTTATACTTCCCCTCCGTTATACTTCCCCCTCCGTTATAATTCCCCCTCCGTTATACTTCCCCTCCGTTATACTTCCCCCTCCGTTATACTTCCCCTCCATATACTTCCCCCTCCGTTATACTTCCCACTCCGTTATACTTCCCCTCCGTTATACTTCCCCTCCGTTATACTTCCCCTCCCATATACTTCCCACTACGTTTTACGTCCCCTCCGTTATACTTCCCCTACTTATACTTCCCCCTCCGTTATAATTCCCCCCTATATTGTTACTTCTCTTTAGGGAAGTTCCCGTCGGGGCCAGCTCCAGACTAGTACTTTCTGGATATTTTGTCGACATTTTTTCTTGAAAAAAAAAAATTGTTCTAAATTTAAAATACTTAAAATTATACTTCCCCTCCGTTATACTATATGTTTAGGACGATAATATGTCTTTCTATCTATCTATACGTTAATTCAATATGAATAGACAAAAATTAGAAAAAGAAAAAACTAGTGTCATTTGAAAATATGATCGGATTAAAATATAAATAGCGTAAGAAAATGTAAAATGAATTCATTTTGTATTGGCGGTAAAAATGCGAGGACGGTTGAATAGGTTTCTATAACCCTGTCACTTCGCAGTTCAGCTATTTCACCAGCGTTAGACGCCTGAACTATTTCCGTGAAAGTCAACGGCATCTAGCGGCAGAAGTAGCCCGGAGCTTTGCCTTTCACATACCCTTAAGTAAAGGGCAAAAACTTAACCGCCCGTTAAAAAATTAACCGGCCCGTTAAGTAAAGGGCAAAAATTTAACTGGCCCATTAAGTAAAGGGCATAAACTTAACCGCCCGGTTAAAAAATTTAACCGGTCCGTTAAGTAAAGGGCAAAATTTAACCGGCCCATTAAGTAAAGGGCAAAACTAACCGGCTTCAAAAAGGTTGAGAAACACTGCTAGACTCTAGTAGAGTTTAGATAATCCTTTAGTTGTCTGAAAAGTGCCAATGGCAATATGGCGAGAGCCATCGCCTAGGCCCATCCCCCCAAAGTGATGGCCTAGAGCGCTAGGCGCTACACAAAGAAAAAGTTACTTACTTAAGGCAAAAAAAATAATAAATAAATAAAAATAAATAATAAATCCGATTTTATTATTGAATTGAAAAGAGAAAGGAAAAAAATTATGGTATCCTCAGTCACTTCTTTTTTTGTCTTTTGTGTTTTAATTTTACTGCTGTAAAAAAAAACCTACCAGAGTTCCAGCAGTCGAAGTTCCGATTTCGAAGAGCGCAGATCATAGTCGACATCTTCAACTTTCGAAGAACTTTTTCAACTTTTCTTCAAATTTCGAATTGAGAAAACCGAAAATGAGCGCTCCACCTCAAAAAGAAGAAACCGGACCTAAAATGGAGATCAGCGCACAAAAGTTACGTGTGATGTCCATAGAAAAACTTAGGAATCCAAAACTAACCTTGAGAGAATCCCTTTTCATCAATAACATCTTGAAAAAACAAATACGGTTATCCAAGATCGGAGAGAAAAAAAACCTGGTAATTTGATTATTTCGGATAATTAATTATTTATAATTATTTTTAGGTCAATTCTAGATAAAAAGGATCTTTATTCTAATTATTTATGTATCTAAAAGTTAATATTTTGTTGTATTTTTAATGATAAAGCTGTGTAACCTGCCCATGAGGTAACGTAAGAGTGGTGCCAACTGAACAAATTTCCCTGTGGAGAGAATAAAAGATTATTGAAAACAATAATTTAAACAAGTTATTGTTAGTTTCCTGGTCGAGAGAGTTTAAGTGCTACAGATAAATGGAAGGTAGGCTGTAGCTGACATTATTTACCAAGACCGACTTTCCACCTCAGTGCTATATTATAACCGGAGTTTGATAAGATTGATGACGGGACATTGTGGCAGTTTTTCCACATCTTTTCAAACATATTTCGTTTCTATAGAGAAGGACAAGTTTTTTTATACTCGGGCTCCCCCTTTTTTTCCCTGCGTTCTCGCTTTCAATTTAAAGAGTCGGAAGTGATTTTTACGTATCGGGTTATAAATGAGATGAGTTTCAAGGGTTGACAAATGTTGCGAATCGAGTGTTGCTAACCGTCCGGTGTGTCACCCTTCATTAGGAAAAGGGACAATGGGGGCAACGACGGCACGGGAAGGGCCCCCGCCTTCATACGGACCCCTAAACAAAACCAAAAGACTCACGATTTTAGCCCTTCACTAAAGACTCAGACAAATAACTGCTGTGACACCTCAACCCTTTTTATACACCATTAAATTTTCATTTTAAATTGATATCATGTCACTTAGGGTCGTGGGATTCACTCTAGTTCCTATTGCTCATTCTTTTCATTCACATTTAAACGAAACATTCGCTTAGAATACAATCATAATTCCATTAATTGCTATCCTAACGTCCAAAAATTCAAGTTATCTGTCGGCTGCACCGTGATTGCGCTCAAAATCTCACTCAATTCCTTCACCAGACGAACCTCACCTTGCGTATAAGAGTGGAGACTATAGCTTAGTTCCAACCGCAGTTTGAAACAGGTTTGAAACTCTTGGAGCATGCGCAGACGGATTTGCACGTCAGATTTGACGGACAAACGATTTGAGCGACGTCAGATTTGACGTCTAAGTCCTTCTGCGCAAGCTCCAGGAGTTTCAAACCAGTTTTAAACTGCAGTTGGAACAAAGCTTTATACAGGGTGTCCGGAAACACATGGCAAGCGTCTGGGAGAGCGTTAAAAAGTGGTTTTACGAAAAAAGTTAAAGTAAACCCTTAATTTAAATCAAAGAATTTGATGGTGTAGTTTAAAATCCGCCTGGATATACAGGGTGTCCCAGACACAACCTAACTTCGTTATTTCAATGAGAACCCCTATTTTTTATTTCAGATTCGTAATCTACGCAAAATTTCAAGTAGATTTGAGTACTCATATGACGATTTTGAACAACTTTTAAAAAATGTCAAAATTAGCGTTTTTGCGCTAAAATCCGTTAAAATTGACCTAGGAGATTCGTTTTTTTTTAATTCCACTTATTTTTTCCCGAAGAATCCAACTGTCTCAAATTGAGCATCTTCGCATTCAGCATCACGAGATTTCGACGCTAATGGCCTTTTTTCAAGTTTAACTCTAAATTCCATACTCAAAATGGAAATTTGCGATTTGTTCACGGAATTTTAATTTTTGATGCAAACACAAAAGACGCTGTAGCTCTTCAAAATTGTGGTCCGAAAGAAAAAATTCCTTTCAACAAGCGCTAATTTCATTTCTGAACTAAAAATTTGGGTTCTAACTTGAAAAAAGGCCATTAGCGACGAAATCTCGTGATGCAGAATGCGAAGATGCTCAAATTTGAGACAGTTGGATTCTTCGGGAAAAAATAGTGGAATTAAAAAAAACTAGTCTCCTAGGTCATTTTAACGGATTTTAGCGCAAAAACGCTAAATTTTGACATTTTTAAAAGTTGTCCAAAATTGTCATATGAGTACTCAAATCTACTGAAATTTTGCGTAGATTACGAATCTGAAATAAAAATAGGGGTTCTCATTTGAAATAACGAAGTTAGGTTGTGTCTGGGACACCCTGTATATCCAGGCGGATTTTAAAACACCATCAAATTCTTTGATTTAAATTAAGGGGGGTTTACATTTAACTTTTTTTCGTAAACCACTTTTTAACGCTCTCCAGACGCTTGCATGTGTTCCGGACACCCTGTATATATTTTTTCATGTTTAGGACCATAAGGGAATTATTTTAAATCCAAGTTTCCGTCATCCCCACTTCTGGCAAAAATCGGCACTTTTTTCAAAGTTTTTGCCTCTAGCTCATTCCCAGCTCATTTTCTGAAGACATAACGATATACAAAAGTTAGATCACTAGGTAAATTTCCAACAAAGGCTCCCGAAGGGTTTGGGGGGCGATTTGGCCCCAGTGGAATTTCGGCCTGAAAATTTAGGAGCATCTAGTAGGTCTATAGAGAGGCTACTGGTAAGTTTTGAAGGCCCTATGACGCCCGTGCTGTCGGTGAGAGCGTTGAACGTGTAGCAAACCTAGCGTTTCTTAACCATTCACGTTTTAATTTTTCCTGAAGAGCCAAATCGAAAATTCGACGGTCGCCCAACGCCAATACTTCATAATCCGTGTTGAGAACAACTCCTATTTTTTTGGTAGCTAGCAAAAAAATTGATTATATTGATTTCATGCGATTCTGAGAAAATGCTCACGGAAAATTCAACATTTTCCATCAAAAACACCTGTTAAAAAAATCGCGCCACTTTTTAACCATACTAAAACGTTCCTTTTTATACTAGAAAAGCCCCCAATTTTTTTCATAATTTTAAAATTGGTGGTACGGTGTCGGTTTTCAAAGAAACCTCGACGATTTTAATGGTTTTTCACCATTTTTTGGTCAT
>JACGAQ010004011.1:0-21022 GCA_014119065.1 Orius insidiosus | reverse complement strand
ATCGTCCTCTTCACTATAAAGTCGTGACAAATCGATTTTTAAACTAAATGAATTTCCCCTTCGGACGATCAACTGCGGTTTTTCTTTCCTCCACATCATTTCGAACAAATCCGTATTGTGGTCCTCCCGCCATTTTGTTGAAAAAGAGGGTCTACATGATTTACTTCTATCACCCCTTTATCCACAACCTCTGAAAAATATAAAATTGCCTTCATGTTTTTTAAATAATAATACAGAATAAAACGCCTAAATCAAGATTAGAATAATCTGTATAATCAATAGACTTTTTTTTACCATATTTTTGGTAACGTCCTCCAACTTTTCGTGTGGGAGAACCACGATTATAATTCCATCAATTAAATAATTTAAAAACAAACCATGAATTTATTTTTCTATAATTTCTGAGTCAGGGACAGTTTATAGAAATAGGCGGAATCCTTTAAAAGATTTTTATGAATATTTCAAAAATTTTGGAAAAAAAAAAGTCTTTAAGATTTGATGAAGACCAAGTATAAAATGGTAAAAACGATAAATCAGGCAAAGTTCTATAAATAAAAAGAAACAATATTGACATTATTTGGTAATCAAACAGACATAAGAGGTTTGGACGCTCCATTTTATAAAAGGAATCCTTGAAGTCTAATTATAATAACAAACACCCACGCCCGTAAATGACTGATTCGCTTTTAAAAGAGTCCCATTATAATATATGTTATAAATGCATCAAAGATTAGGCGTCAAGTTGATGATGTAAATAGGAAGTCTTCGTCGCCCTTTTGAATGATGGATGAGACTTCTTTTCCAAAAACGCCCTTGACAGAATCGCCCACCCAAAAATGGATTTCCAGGTGATTTTTTTGTTGACTTTCTGACCTACATTTTTTTTATTTTTTTACTATTCCTGAATAGCCATATTCTATTTTTATACAAACATCAAAATGTCTAAAAAGTAATAAATGTAATATACGTAAAATGAAAGATCTAAGAAAAAAAATTTTCTACGCAATCAAGGAGCGCGCTAGCCGCCAAGCAAAACACGACCGAAAGTGCCATCATAATTTTTTTCAATGACTGTTTGAAAAATTATTATTAGGTGCACAAAATGAAACTCAGCCACAATTTGAATTTTGTAGATTTTAGCCGAGTTTCATTTTGTAGTTCATTTTTTCAAAATTTTGAACATTTTAGGCGTTAAAGTCCATCAAAAGTTGACCTTCTCCGTGTAAGAAGTTATTGAAGTATAAACATTAAGAAGGTTAATTTTTAAAGGCTTGTAAATCGTAAACCGTTACAGATATTGAAAAATGCACTAAATAAAATCTGTAGGAAATTCAATTCTCTTTAATTTGTATTCTATTCAGTTTTTGTCTAGGCGCACTGTTTTCAAGATAAATTTATTTAAAAAAAATTTTCCAAAAATGGTGCATACTAGAAAAAAATAATTAAGTAAATTTATAGAAAATTAAATTTCCTACAATTTTTTTATTATGTACAAAATGAAACTCAGCCACAGGGTAAATTTGAATTTTGTAGTTTTTGCCGAGTTTCATTTTGTACACATAATATTTAAAAAATGTTCACGCCTTTTTTTATGCAGAAGTGTCTTTGGGGCAAAAAGGGTTTGTTGATTTAGCATAATAATCGTAGATGCCTTCAAGGAACGAGTTAAAATCCATTTAATTTATTTGACTAACAAGGGTGAGGCGGTTGTGGGACGGTAGAGTGGGCCTTTCAAGGATTTTAAGTCTTTTCATTCAAGCACGTCTTTCCAAGTAATTATTTCTCATTTTGGTATTATTGTGACATCAAATACCAGGGCAGTCGGTCATTCTCTTTTTTTCTCATCTTCCTCTGGATCCATAATATCGTTTTTCATGAAATTCGACCTATCAATGATGTCATTTATTATCCCTGTTTTTATAGTAAGCAAAAAAAAAATTGTAATCTCGTCAAAATAGTAAGAACCTCGAAATTATGTTCAACATGATAATTATAACTTTTTAAGCAACCCATTGAGAAGTAATCATAAAAAAACCGATAATAAAAAAAATTTATCGAGCCTATATTAAATAGTCCATGCAATTAAGTAATAAAAGATCTCTATGGCATTATCTCAATTTAAAAAAAAAAAAAAATTAAAGTATTTTGCAATCACGAATTTTTATCGCTTATTTAATGAGAACATCGTGAGTCATTTTATCTTTTTTTTTTCATTACTGCTATAATCTACCAGATTTTGATCTGAATTCTTCTATAGTGCGAGGTTTTGGAAGCCTTGGCTTTCGTCTTTCGGGTTTGGGCGTCTTGGGCCTTCTCTCGTTGGAGGATGAAGGTTCTTTTCGGCAGCAAACGTACCAGAAGTAATAGGGATACATTTTAGGGAGGAAATGAACTTTTTATATCCCGAACGTTTTCTCGACTAATCATCGATATGTGGGGAGATATGGTTTTCCTGTACGGATCTAATTTTAGATGAGTCCCTTCCTCCTTTTTGTTGGGAACGAGTGGATGATTACTTGGTCTTTAAAAACTGAAGGTGAAGGTAAAAATATTGGTTTTTACCCATTGGTTTATTAGTTCAGAAAATCTGGGATCAGTTACACCCCAGTGGACTTCAAAGCTCTATTTTTTTTTTTAAATGAAAAGTTTAGATAAAAGAGTGACTAAAGAGCGTTAAAATTAATCATTTTTTCTGTTAGTGCCTACCGTTGGATGATGGAATATCTCGGGTTTAGGGAGAGGAAGCGTCCCTCTCCTTCTGACATTGGTCGTCCTGCGTCTCCACATCGTACAGTCAGCACACGATAACATCCCGAAGACTAATGCGATATTTTGTACTTAAAAAGCCTCTGAAGTATGTCCTCTCCCACTTCTTTGCTTGTTTACACCCCCGGATTTCTCAATGCTCCCAGATGATTTCGGGCCCGGATATTTCGTATGCGCATATTTTTAACGACGAAGTATGATAATAAAAACAAAAAGAAAACATTGGTAATCAAAATGTTTAAATTTAATTTTATTGTCCCGGGGAGTGGGATTCAAAAAATACTCAACCCGCAAGACTTTCGAGTCTTATGGTTTAGTGGATTTCAAGATTCTTTACTACTGAAGTCAGTAGGAAGAAGAAACATATAGGAGGGGGGAAGTATAGGAGGGAAGTATAACGGAGGGGGAAGTATAAGGGAATAAAGAAGGGAGGGAAAGTATAAAGGAGGGGAAAAATAAGGAAGGAGGAAGTTTTTTTTTTTTAATTTTCCGAGTTTTTTTTTTTTCGAAAAATTTTCCGAGTTTTTTTTTTGAAAAATTTTCCGGGTTTTTTGAAAAATTTTCCGAGTTTTTTTTTTTTTTTTGTTTTTTTTTTTTGCGAATAATTTTCTAAAAATAATGGGGTTGATAGCAAAAACCCCATTAGTCACGAAATCGAAAAATGAGTTAAAGCCACCATTGTAGCTTGTGGCATTCCACATTTTGACATAATCAATTGTATGAAAACCCCACCAGTCGGACTCCACTGTGCACAGAAAAATAAGATGACAATGCAAAAACCCTACAACTCAGGATGGTTTTTTGGCATTCCTGAAAATTTAAATTTATTGACTTATGGGGTTTTTGCTATCAACCCCTATTCTTTTTTTTTTTGCTATTCTTGTTTTCGAAAATTTTTTTAAGTGTGAAGGTAGAAATAATGGGCTCTTAGGGGGGGATGTGCCTCTCGTAATGGGTAGAAGTACGAAATTTCTCCCTACTAAAAAAAAATAATAATTAAAAGGCAATTTTTTTTACACCAAAATTCGAAAAAATATAAGGAGTAATGGTGAAAATTTGGTGAAAATCGGACCAACGGTTCGGCCGCAGCGAATTTTTTAAAATTTCAAACAGACATATCTCCGCCATTTTTTCGAAATTCAAAAATCGCCCTCGTTACATTCTTCTTCACCGGCTAAAGAAATTTGTGATTTGGTGAAAATCGAATGAAAACTGTGGCCATAAAGTGTTTTGGAAAAATATGCTACGGACGGACGGCCGGCCGGCACCACAGACAAAGTTGAGATCGGTGTAGATCCATATTCGAATTTATCCTACGGTCTGAGAGACCCTTACCCAAAAACCCGACGTGGAGGGTATCACAATAACTTCTCTTTGGGGAAGTAAAAAGGTTTCTATTCTCCAAGGATAATGGAAAACAAGTTCTGGTAGTAAATTATTTATTAATATTGTACAATAAACAAAAATAAATTTGCACTAATCCATAGTTCACTTTGTTTTTCTCCTTTTCTTTTTGCCTACAAATGAAAAAAATTAAAATCATAAAAAGGTTGTTCAATTATTCTACCTCTTTTGTGGGTTGACATTTTTCTTTTTCTTCCTTTTGTTTTCTTTCTGTTTAACGAACTTTCATCGCCGAGTAAATACTCGTGTCTTCAATCTGGCCAGTTCGTCGCCTAAGCCGCTCAAAGACCATCTTTTTCGACCTTTGCTTTTGCTTTAGTTACAGGCAAACGCGTCATATATTCTTCTTCAAATCTAAAAAAATAATTAAAATTTGGGGTAATTTAATATTTATGAAATGTACTCTTGTTTTCGCTTTTGATATCTGTCTTCTTTCTGTTTGAGCGAGTTGGTCATTTTCACTTCAACAGGTGTGTCTAAATATTTCCTTGAGCTCCTGCATCACAGAACTTTGAAGTGCATGCTTCCGCGCCCTTTCGATAAGTTTTTGCCGTTTTGTAGCCATCGATTCATCACCATCTTAAAACAAAAAGGAAAATTCAATATGCTGATGGCCGAAATTTAAAACTCCAGCATTTTTGGTGTTTTTAGACCAGAAAATCGAGAGAACGCCCCTTTATCTGAGAAGGGGCTATTTGAATTTAAAAGCTCCAGCATTTTTGGTGTTTTTAGACCAGAAAATCGAGGGAAACGCCCCTTTATCTGAGAAGGGGCTATTCGTTCCAGCATTTTTTTGGTGTTTTAGACCAGAAAATCGAGGGAAACGCCCCTTTATCTGAGAAGGGGCTATTCGTTCCAGCATTTTTGGTATTTTTAGACCATAAAATCAAGGGAAACGCCCCTTTATCTGAGAAGGGGCTATTTGAATTTAAGAGCTCCAGCATTTTTGGTATTTTTAGACCAGAAAATCGAGGGAAACGCCCCTTTATCTGAGAAGGGACTATTCGTTCCAGCATTTTTGGTGTTTTTAGACCAGAAAATCGAGGGAAACGCCCCTTTATCTGAGAAGGGGCTATTTGAATTTAAGAGCTCCAGCATTTATGGTGTTTTTAGACCAGAAATCGAGGGAAAACGCCCCTTTTCTGAGAAGGGACTATTCGTTCCAGCATTTTTGGTGTTTTTAGACCAGAAAATCGAGGGAAACGCCCCTTTATCTGAGAAGGGGCTATTCGTTCCAGCATTTTTGGTGTTTTTAGACCAGAAAATCGAGGAAACGCCCCTTTATCTGAGAAGGGCTATTTGAATTTAAAAGCTCCAGCATTTTGGTGTTTTTAGACCAGAAAAATCGAGGGAAACGCCCCTTTATCTGAGAAGGGGCTATTCGTTCCAGCATTTTTGGTGTTTTTAGACCAGAAAATCGAGGGAAACGCCCCTTTATCTGAGAAGGGGCTATTCGTTCCAGCATTTTTGGTATTTTTAGACCAGAAAATCAAGGGAAACGCCCCTTTATCTGAGAAGGGGCTATTTGAATTTAAGAGCTCCAGCATTTTTGGTATTTTTAGACCAGAAAATCGAGGGAAACGCCCCTTTATCTGAGAAGGGATTTTCCAGCATTTTTGGTGTTTTTAGACCAGAAAATCGAGGGAAACGCCCCTTTATCTGAGAAGGGGCTATTTGAATTTAAGAGCTCCAGCATTTATGGTTTTTTAGACCAGAAAATCGAGGGAAACGCCCCTTTATCTGAGAAGGGACTATTCGTTCCACATTTTTGTTGTTTTTAGACCAGAAAATCGAGGGAAACGCCCCTTTATCTGAGAAGGCTATTCGTTCCAGCATTTTTGGTGTTTTTAGACCAGAAAATCGAGGGAAACGCCCCTTTATCTGAGAAGGGACTATTCGTTCCAGCATTTTTGGTGTTTTTAGACCAGAAAATCGAGGGAAACGCCCCTTTATCTGAGAAGGGGCTATTCGTTCCAGCATTTTTGGTATTTTTAGACCAGAAAATCAAGGAAACGCCCCTTTATCTGAGAAGGGGCTATTTTGAATTTAAGAGCTCCAGCATTTTTGGTATTTTGACCAGAAAATCGAGGGAAACGCCCCTTTATCTGAGAAGGGACTATTTTTCCAGCATTTTGGTGTTTTTAGACCAGAAAATCGAGGGAAACGCCCCTTTATCTGAGAAGGGGCTATTTGAATTTAAGAGCTCCAGCATTTATGGTGTTTTTAGACCAGAAAATCGAGGGAAACGCCCCTTTATCTGAGAAGGCTATTCGTTCCAGCATTTTTGGTGTTTTTAGACCAGAAAATCGAGGGAAACGCCCCTTTATCTGAGAAGGGGCTATTCGTTCCAGCATTTTTGGTGTTTTTAGACCAGAATCGAGGGAAACGCCCCTTTATCTGAGAAGGGACTATTCGTTCCGCATTTTTGGTGTTTTTAGACCAGAAAATCAAGGGAAACGCCCTTTATCTGAGAAGGGCTATTTGAATTTAAGAGCTCCAGCATTTATGGTGTTTTTAGACCAGAAAATCGAGGGAAACGCCCCTTTATCTGAGAAGGGACTATTCGTTCCAGCATTTTTGGTGTTTTTAGACCAGAAAATCGAGGGAAACGCCCCTTTATCTGAGAAGGGGCTATTTGAATTTAAGAGCTCCAGCATTTATGGTGTTTTTAGACCAGAAAATCGAGGGAAACGCCCCTTTATCTGAGAAGGGACTATTCGTTCCAGCATTTTTGGTGTTTTTAGACCAGAAAATCGAGGGAAACGCCCCTTTATCTGAGAAGGGGCTAGTTGAACACGGGCTAAGCCCGCTACATTCAACAAGCAAAACTAATAAATTTATCACAAAAGTTACCATAATGAACAGCAGATAACTTAGGAGGAACATAAAGCCCAGATTTTTTCTTTTCTTGGTCCTCTTCTTCAGCTGAATCTTCTCCCGACTCATTTTCATCATCCAACTAAAAATAAGAAATAAAAACCGTTAAATGAACTCAAAACTTACTTCCGATTTCATATTAGACGGGTTCGCTTTAAACCGACTTGGGTCGTTTTCATTCACAGACCCAAAATCGCAATTTTAACCAGTTTGTCAATTTGGTATTTTAGTTTGAGGTCGATAGGAATCTTTTCTAAAATCACTCTCAATTCGACAAGCAAATCTAATACAAAAAATCAAAAAAATCTTATTGAGAAAGATAATTCAAATTACCAACAGCAGGGCTTTCCACAAGAGACTTCCCAGTAGCCTTTGATACGATTACTTGAACCATATTCAATAAATAAAATGTCAAAAGTTGATTTTTAACATCCAACAAACTGATGCCCTGAAATAAAAAGTTACTACCGACATCTCAATTAACCGATCCTTACATTTTTACAGTCTAATTCTCCTTTGCTTAATCGAGAAATTAACTGCTGTAATAATTCATTGACCTGTTTGGGTATTTCTGGTGAGTTCCTTAAATAAAAGTCCTTTTGCTTTTTCGTCTTCCTAAATATTACGATTAATGACATTTAATTGGGTTGCTTATAATACCTTTTGTTCTTCGACATCTTCGTTTTCCACTAAAGACATCGCTTAAGTATTTAAAAAATCCTTATTTATTTGACTGAACTACCATGAATAAACAACGAGGTTTCAGCACGTTTTGTCAAGACCACAGAGTAAAAGCGATCTAAAAGCGCAGTCTAGCGATAAAGAAAACAACTAAGATATAAGACAAAGGTAGGATCTTATGGGTGAGCTGTCAGCACTCAGCTGTCAGATGCTGTCATAATTCCTAAAGGTTCAAGGTGGAGTGTGGACCATAGGTAACGCTTTGGGCGGGACAATCGAGGTTTGAAGGTTGTCCCGTTCCGTTTTTCCCCAATCTTGGAGGGACGGGCAAATGTCCCGCTTGGAGAGATAAGTACCTTGGATCACGCCATTCTTCAAAAAATGTGTCGGGGATTGGAATATTTTTTTCTTTAAGGGAGAAGAAGGTAACACATAAGTGGGATAAACGGTTAAGAAGTGGGATAAACCTATATCAGAAGTGGGATAATATCAGAAGTGGGATAAACCTATATCAGAAGAGGAATAAACGATATCAGAAGTGGGATAAACCTACATCAGAAGTGGAATAAACGATGTCGGAAGTGGGATAAACTATATCAGAAGTGGGATAACCTATAAGAAGGGGATAAACGATATCAGAAGTGGGGATAAACTACCTATATCTGACGTGGGATCAACTATATCTGAAGTGGGATAAACCTACATCAGAAGTGGGATAAACCTACATCAGAAGTGGGATAAACCTACATCAGAAGTGGGATAAACCTATATAAGAAGTGGGATAATCCTGTATCAGAAGTGGGATAAACGATATCAGAAGTGGGGTAAACGATATCAGAAGTGGATAACCGATTTGAAAAGTCTCATAACCGATATCAGAAGTGGGATAAACATTTAAAAAAAGGATTGGAAAAATTTTCTTAAGGGTATGTGAAAGGCAAAGCTCCCGGGCTACTTCTGCCGCTAGATGCCGTTGACTTTCACGGAAATAGTTCAGGCGTCTAACGCTAGGTGAAATAGATGAACTGCGAAGTGACAGGGCTATAGAACCCTGTTCAACCGTCCTCGCATTTTTACCGCCAAATACAAAAATGAATTCATTTTACAAATCACAATTTTGCGCTGCTGCCTTACCGCCGTTGGTCCGATTTTCACCAAATACTCTTTTTATTTTAAAAAAATCCAAATTTTTTCACCAAATACTCTTTATATTATTTAAAAAAAATCCCAAATTTTTTCACCCAATACTCTTTATATTATTAAAAAAATCCAAAATTTTTTCACCCAATACTCTTTATGTATATTATTAAAAAAATCCAAAATTTTTTCACCCAATACTCTTTATATTACAAAAAAAAAATCCAAATTTTTCTCACTTAGAAGCATACGTAACAAAAAGAAAAAATAGTCATAGGATGGGATAGAAAAAAAAAATCAAAATGTATTACGTATGTAAACAAAATTTATTCATTACATCAGTACAAAAAAGGTTGGTACAAAAAAGGATTAACTCCATTAGTTTGCAGTGATCCTCATCTTGTTCCTTATTATTTTCATTCAAGTTGTGACTTTCATTTCAAGTTGTGATTTGGATTACTGCAATCCAGCGGGCCCACGTGGAGGGAGGAGTTCCCCGCCAGGATTGGGAAAGGATTAGGATTAGAAGGAATTAAAAGGATTAGGAAAGGAAGGGTTTGAAGGAAAGGTTAACCCTTTCGAGAACGCGTCTGACGCCGGATTCTCTGCGCAACTGGCGCAGCACTTTTCCGCTCACTTCTCCCCGACCGCTCATGGCCAGTTTTTGCATGCCGCTAGCAGAAGGTCTCAAATGGATTAAAGGAAAGGTTCTCGTATCGGAGCGGATCTTAATACTCGCGGATTTACAAGCTCTGGCAGCACCGCCTTCATGTAAAATGGCTGGAGCCGACTGATCATTTCTTCGTAAAAAGATGGATCAGCTTCTATCAGTTCCACATGAATGTATGGAGCAGTTTGAGTGTAGATGACGAAATGGCATACCTTTCGCTTTGTAATGCCGAGCTGTCCTTGAATCTGAAGAAAAGATAACATAAAAAATTTATTTTGTTTTACGCTACATTACCTGATAGTAGTAGTGGCTTTGCATTTTTAATAAGCCATCTTTCATGTAGGGGAGATGCTGTAATCCCTCCATAGGGCTTAGATGACAGATGGACATTGGGCATTTAACCTCAATGACCCCATCATCCCCTATGAGGCCATCCGGTGATGCTCCTATAATAATAAATAATTATCAATTATTTCATTGAACAATAACCTACCAAGATACGGATGATCAAGGTCAACAAACAGGCCGCACTTTTGGACAGTGAGCCCTGTTTGTACCTCAAACTGCCTTATGGCTTCGGTCTCCTGCATCTGACCATATATAATGGCCTCGGTCTTCAGCTCAGGTCTGTAAAGGAGCTTCATAACAAGGCATCGCACAGGGGTTTTCTCCCTCCGTCGGCATACTGCACCAAAATTCGATGCTACAATATAATTGTAAAGTTTGTTCTCATTTAGTTATAATATCAAGTCTAATAGTTGCCATACCTGTGATTCTTTTTCTTCGTTCTTCTAACCACAAAACATCATCTCGTTGGCCTCTGGTCTTTTGTTCAATCTCCCTAGCAGAGATTCTACAAGAAATAATGAAATAATATAACAAAAGTATGGATATTATATGTCGAAGTTGGCATACTTTAATGACTCCAAAAATTCATTCATTTCTTTCTCCAGGGTGACCTCGTCCAGATCTGGAGCGTTAGCCATTGGTCCATAATCTGCCTTTCCTTTTGAAGGGAAAAGCTTTCTTTTGGAAGAAATCTTCCCACCTTTTTTCTGGCGGTTTTTCCGAAGTTTCGCGAGACTAAATGAGTGAAAAGATGTAAATTTTAAAATCCAAAATATACCGCATAATTCATCTTACCGTGTTTGCTCTAATTTTTTGGTGTATAGCCCAGGGCTTCTGCCATACAGTGTTTTGTGCAGTTTCGTATGCAGACGTTTTGAATTGAAGGAAACCACAGCGGCGCTGCATCGGGTTTGATAACTGCCCTTCTGGCAGTGGTTGATTCTTTTTCCTCCTAAAAAAAAAGAGAAGAGAAAAAATGATACTTGTGTATTAGTTCTAGGCTTACCGATGAATTTGGCCACCACACTATTGAAAGTTTCAGCTATATTGGAATTCATGCCTAAAAGGAGACTTTTGGCATGGTGTGACAAAAATCTGAATGCTTCCTCCATTCTCGATAGTAATCCTGTAAAACAAAATAAACCATAATGGAGCCAATAAGTGGAAAATACTAACCATTGCAGCGGAAATCATCTATTAATGACTTTTCATTATCTTTTGGTCCGGTGCAGAAGTATTGTGCACACTTTTGGTGATCACCAAAAGTGTGAAAAACAACATTTTTAATGTCTTTTTTGAGACATTCAATTTTCCTGGAGCTGTCCATGTTTTGGGCATCCCAATGTTTGGAAGCCTGAAAGGAAAAAAAAAGAAAATTAAATACTTAGCACATAATATAATCTTGCTAACTCTTACCTTTTCCACCGCAAATCTCATGACTAATATTTTTTTTTAATTTCTTTTCTCATGAGGACAGTGTGCCGTCCAAGCTTAGCATCCTCCGAAATAGACCTAAGCTTTCGGCAGAGGTTCCGAAACAGATGGTTGCAGCACTCTATCTTTTCCACCGTAAGGTTTTTGTAAGGGTGGCTTTTTAAAATTTTGGCGTAGACAGAGCTGTCACCATCAGCGACCAATTTATTGTAGCTGCAAAAATTAACTCTAGTCAACAATTATGTCCTATAACATTGAAATCTCTTACCGAATACCGTAGAGTTCCTCACTCATCGCAAATCCCTCGCAAATGATTGCGGATTCCATGGCTGCAGAGGAGCCACTCCAATTCAAGAAGCAGGCATGCTCCCTCGGAGCAATATCCCGGTTTTCTGCCTTTCTGCACACCAAGCAGAACCGGTTCTTCACTCCTAAGTGGAGGACCTTTTTGGTTTTGTAACCAACTATAACTGCCTAAAACAATAAAAATAAAGGTATGGGATATAACTGCAATAATAAATGCTTACAAGCCCTGAAGGCGAGTTGTGGTTACGCTGACCAAAAGGCCAAGCACCATCTGCGACCACGGTTATTTGTGGAATGCCTTGGTCATCCACATCGCCACATGACCTTGCAATTTGGGCTTCCTCGAGAGCAGCAAGCTTCATCTCCTCAACGGATGCCATGTCAATGCCTTATACAAAAGGAAAAAAAAAATTAAAGTATCATACCAAAATGGATGAAAATACCTTTTCGGATTTGGTCCTCATGATTTCTAAACGTCGGATTCGACATAAAAGGAATGTTGGCCCCAGCGAAGATTTCTTCAGCAGTGCTGAAACCGCACCCAGATGCCAGAACCCCAGAAACCACTCCGACGTTTGCGTTCATAGTTTGCTCCGAGTCTTCCTCAGATCGCAATGCAAACATTTCGTTGCACATTCTAAACATAAAAATATAAATACCTAGCAGAACTTATGGTCTCTTTATTACTTGCAACGAAATTTAAGGGTGGTTACAATCCCTCTTCTCTCTTCTTTGATAAGTTCTAAATGCTTTAGTCCACAGTCGAACTTCCCCTCACCATGGAGAGAAGCTGTGCGGACTTCTTCAAAGAAGAACATCAGGTCCACGATCCGGCGCCCTGAATAACCCTCAGTTCTCCTGAACTGGGGATCCTGTTGAATCTCTGCAGCCTCAGTGCAGAGCTCAGGAAGGTCTGTAACCTCTGAGGTTGAAGGAATAGTGGATTCTAAAGAAAAGAGTTGTTACAAAAAAAGGAAATGAAGGAAATGATGAAGAAAAATCAAAAATTATTTCCAAGGATTCTGGCCTTGAGTTCTCCCTAGCAACGTATTTTGAGCTTTACCCCGTTACAAACCGTTTTTCCAGAGAAACAAACCTTTTTTCTGCCGTTTTCTCTGGAAAAACGGTTTATTCCTTCTTGATGAAGGATAGGATGAAGGAAATGATGAAGAAAAATCAAAAATTATTTCCAAGGATTCTGGCCTTGAGTTCTCCCTAGCAACGTATTTTGAGCTATACCCCGTTACAAACCGTTTTTCCAGAGAAACAAACCTTTTTTCTGCCGTTTTCTCTGGAAAAACGGTTTATTCCTTCTTGATGAAGGATAGGATGAAGGAAATGATGAAGAAAAATCAAAAATTCCAAGGATTCTGACCTTGAGTTCTCCCTAGCAACGTATTTTGAGCTTTACCCCGTTACAAACCTTTTTCCTGCCGTTTTCTGTGGTAACTCGGTTTCTTCCTTCTGGCTGAAGGATAGAGTCTCCCGTTTTTGTCTCTTTGAGGCATCTTTATTAACACGCGTAAAAAAAAACAATACGGTAACATAAACACACACCCCACCATAGATTGACGTAACGATTTTAGGAGCTGCCAACCGCTAGGAGCCGAGACGATTAATTCCCCTCCCTCGAACATTATAAAATAATACTTATAAAGTTATAAAAAACTATGTAGTTGACATTGTCTTCATTTTATTGTTTCTATAAATACATAGGTGTAATATTTGCAAAGAAAATTTAGGATTATGTTTTTTTCCTTGAGTAGTTACGTTATTAATTTTTTCCCTCCCTTTTCTCGCTCCTCCATAACTAATAAAAATAGAAGATAAAAAAAATGTACTTACTGATTGAAAATCGGTGTTTTTTTGTTGCCTTGAAATTTGTTGAAGAAAATCACACACCTCAGCACTTTGCAATATTTTTCTTCACAGATAATGCCACAGACGGAGTTAGGAATAAATAAAAAAAAAAAAGGAGTGTATTTGGTGAAAACCAGACCAATGTCGGCCGCAGCACATATATTTATTTTTTTCATTGTTCGTTTGTTGATGTGGATAGGTGCTCGCAAACACCCTGAACACCCCGAATGTTCGCGTTCGCCGTGTTCGTTCCGGTGTGGATGGGCCTTACAAGATTTTAAGGTTTTTCTTTCTTAAAAATTCTTTAAAAATATAAGGAGTACTGGGTGGAAGTTTGGTAAAAATCGGACAGGCGAAAAAAATTTGATCTACAGACAGACATATCTCCGCCAATTTTGAAAATCTAAAAAAAGGCAAAATTGTCCAAAAAAAAAGTATAAAGGAGAATTTTTCCAAGTTTGTTTTTTCGTAAATTTTTTTTTTTCGAAAAAAAATTTTTTTTTTAAATTTTCATTTTTTTCGAAAAATTTTCCGGGTTTTTCTTTTTTTTTTTTTTGAAAAATTTTTATGTTCTTTTTTTCGAAAAATTTTTTAAGTGTCAAGGTAGAAATAATGGGCTCTTTGGCCTAGGGATGTGCCTCTCGTAAAGGGTAGAAGTACGAAATTTCTCCCTACTAAAAAAATTAATAAATAAAAAGTAGCAATTTTTTTACACAAAAAATTCTTAAAAAATATAAGGAGTAATTGGTGAAAATTTGGTGAAAATCGTATTAACGGTTCGGCCGCAGCGAATTTTTTAAAATCCGTTCGGATATCTCAAGATTCGAGAAAAGGGTTTTTAGTTTTTACAAAGTCTTGTATGTTTCAAAAAGTAAACAAATCCCTGGGCGTGGCGGCGGCGAGGGGGAGGAAGGTCCAAGGTCCAAGGTCAAACAGCTGAAATGTAGTAAAACTAGAGAGGGTCCGTAAAAAATATTCTGGAGGACTGGTTCCAAATAACAACACCTGGAACGCCACCGCGCGGATCTTTTTTCTTCTCTCGTATTCTACAAATATCTCCGGGAGTACTGAACCGATTTTGGATTTTTTTAAATCTATTTTGTTTTTTAATTATAAGGAATATGCCGGGCTCCAAAAAAATCAAAATTTTTATTTTCCTTAGAAAATAGAAAATCTATCTTTATAAATAATTAACTTAATTTCATTATCTCTTTGTTAGGATATACAATTATTAAAATAAGGAATTTTAAAAAAAATTTCACGAAAAAATATTGATTACAGCCGGAGATTTTCTCGGAAAACGAAACATAGGCACCTTTCACCCGGCCTTAAGTTATTAATTAAGAACTTGGCGAAATGCAAAGGTTGCGAGATTCGATGGGGGTGCCATGTCTTCCGTTCTGCATCGGATCTCGTCCCGGTAATTCTCATGCAATTCTTCTTCCGATGGCCAAAATTCGAGAATCTGTACGTCGCAACGGAATTTGACCCTTTTGTCGCAAACGCTGGCTTCTCTACGCCAGAAAAGGTAACCGGAATCCCGTCTGTCGAGGATCCATTCCGGCGACCCGACTTCCTTGTTTTGCACAATGCACTCTTGCGATGATACTTCCATCTTTCTGCAACAAATAAAAGTGAAGTGAGAAATCATTTCTTTTAAATAGCACGGATTTGCTAAAAAATTTGTTTCAAAGGTCTTTTTGATAAGCGTACTTTCTATGACTAAAACATTTATCTTCAAATTTTTTGTATGCAAAAAAAAAAAACACCGATAAAAGTTTATAAAAAGAATATAGGAAGTGAAATTTGTACTTTAGCTTCAAATATCCTAAAAAATAAGCCTCCCATGGACTCGATTGGGCCAATTTTCGTGACAGCCAATGGACTTACAATTTCCCTCTCTTTCCCCTCAAGGTCATCCCTTATTTTTTTGACCTTAATCTTGATTATGTACAGATGAAAACACTTGAAAATTTTATTAAGGTCAATCTCTTGAAAAACAGGTTAATCTGAAAACACCAAATATTCTCCGAATCAAAACAATGTTTGTGACAACCGGCAATAATTAAACGGTATAAGAGCACTCAATTTAAGTGGGACTAAAATGCATGCCGCTATAAAAGGTTTTTATGGCATACGGATAAATCTAAATAGCGATTTGTCGGCTATAATAAAAGGAACTAATTTCGTTTTTGTTCGAAAAAACGCCAAGGCTTCTTCTCTTTATTCTTTGGCAAAACATCAAAAAAACATCGTCGGCCACGAACCAGGATGTTTCTTGACCAAAAGATCAAGAAAACAACTGAAAATCGGAAAAATGGGAGTTGTCAAAGCAACCATTAATTTGAAGACCCAGGTTGAATGAATCATCCCTTGCGTATTTGCCGCTTGAATTTGCCATTTTATGGTCCTAGACCTTTCAGGTTAAAACGGCAGATATGACCAATAAAAGCTAAGATAACGTTTTTAATCTCCCTTTCACCACCACACAATACAAAGGAGCTATTTTAAAATTTAAGCTTTTTTTAAAATAATCTTTACTACCTGGAACACAACTGTATTAACAAATTGTTAGTCACCAACAAGTGAAAAGTCAATAACCCTTCGAAATCGACGCAAAAGATCTGTAAAAAATAGTAGAAAAGAAAAAAAAAAACTAGTCGCGCTTGTTAAAATTGAGGGCACTATCGCGTTTATGAACGATATCAGGGTCACCTGTAGCGTGAAGTTCATATTTTATAACTGTTACACACAAAAATTCAGGGGATGTACAGTAGAATGCGGAAGTAGGACATCTTGCGTAAGAGTAGTTTCCAATTTTTATGGACTTCGAAGGCAGTAAACGAACGTACTTTCAATGGATTTTTGCAACAAAAAATTTACTACTATCGGCCAAAACCTCACTGCAAGTTTTCGCCCCTAATGTTGGCCAACGTGGTTTATGTTGGGTTTTAGGAGGTAAAAACAAGCCTCAAAACAAGAAAAATACTTTTTAAAATAAATTTTTGACTTTAGTAGGTACTTTAAAACGAGTTTTTTTAACCGCAAACCATGAAATGGGTTGGTGCGACAATTTTTCAATTAAAAAAGAGTATAATCCTACTAAGGAAATAGAGAAAAAAAACTGACAAGTTCAATATCGCCTATCTCCGTGAAAACCCTCAAGCTAAACAATAATTAAAAAAACATTTTTTTGTGTGATAAACCTTTGTACTTAATTGATTATTTGATAATCGCTGCACTTTTATGGGAACAAATTTTTTTTCTGTATAATCTTTAGCCTTCTTAACCTTTCTTGAACTCATCTGACGTCTTTACATACAAAAGCCCATAATAAATATCATTAAAAAAATATAAATAAATTTTTTTTTCTTATAAAAGAGGCCAATGCCATTCGGACTTGGGGCATGATCCAACAATTTTTTTTGACCACCTCACAGGTTCTATCCGATGTCAAGGGCAGAAAAAAAATTTTATTTAACCCCAATACCTATTTAAATTGATAGAAAATTTATTAAAAAATTGTTAGAACTACAAATTTTTGAATAAGTCTTTATGGGGACATAATAGGGACGAGAATGTTCAAGGAATGCTGTCGAACTTGATTAATAATTTATAGCTTCGAACTAGATTTTACTAGCTTCTATGAGAACAATGAATTTTTAATAATGCTCCAGCTTCCGAACTTGTATATTAGTATACTTTTACCAATTTTTAAGGATAGAAAAAAAGTTATCATGCGTAGAAAATACAGAAAAAAATTAATAAAATAAGATTTTTATCATAAAAGAAGTTTAAAAAATATAATAAAAATAGAATTTATATTACTAACTTACGTCAGTTTGTCACGAGGTAATTGAAGAATCGAAATTTTATCTAGAGCTGTTCTTCACCTTCACGAGGCTTTCTTTATGGCTTTCTTTTTTCAACTGCGAGCGTAGAAAACGTGTAAGAGAGACGGGAGTTTCTGTCACTCCCTTCCACACCTTTTTCCGCCAGTGTGAACTTGGTTCTTCAAAGTTTTGATAAATTGTTATGCAATTAATTAAGAGCGCTTCAGTTTTGATATTAAGTACTTTTTAAAATAATTAAATTTTTAGTGGCGACAAAAAATAGTATGCTTAAAGAACCATTTCTGCCGGTCTGCGGCTCAAATCTCGGTTGAGAAGATTTCTTTTTTCAACAGTCCGAGGATTCGGCATTTATTGGTTATCTAATTATTTGGCCATTTTGACTCAAGTTTGAGGAGACCTTTGTCCGGGTGTCTTGGTTAAAAGTTATGATTTTTTAATTTATTATTCTCCCACGAAAAAACTGTTTTCTCCAAAAAAAATTTAACTTACTTTCCACATACGTCGTGGCCACTGTACAACGTCACTTTTGATCAAAAACTTAGTTTTCCGGCCAAAACCTTAATAATACGTATGTACTTAAAAACTTCAATTTTTGGAAGAATAAGGACTATCTGGAGCAGGCCCCAAAGAAAACTTACTCAAAACTGATTTTATTTTTTTTATTATTTTTATTTATTTATTTCTCATGGTCAGGTAAGAAAAGTTATGGTCTCCCATAGCCAGGCCACATGGAACGGGCGTGATCAGCCCGAATATCTTCCTACAATCAAGAAAATATTTTTTTAACAATAAATTTTATTTATTATAAGGAGTATTTAATGAAGATCGGACCAATAGTATTACCGCAATGTATTAAACAAAGACAGGGATATCTCCGCCATTTTTACGGGGAGGAATTGAGGCACTCCGGGTACGAAGGGCGAACTCGACAAAACGTAGTTTCGAGATATTCGCATTTTAAAGTTTCAGTTTTTACGTATTTAAAGGGAAAAAATGGCGAACTCAACATAAAAATATATGGGTATTCACCAAGAGGTCTAGAATCTGAAAATGAAAAAAAACTGGAAGACCCTTCCCCAAAAACCCGACGTCGAGGGTATCACAATAGCTTCTTTAAGGAAGTTAAAAAAATTTTTCCCATGTCGAGTTCGCCCTTCGTACCCGGAGCGCCTCATTATACATAAGAGTCTGGGGAATATCTGTGAATATCTGATGAATATTACGTCGTGAAAAAGCTGGCGACGGAGACCACCTCATGATCGGTAAATCTACCTCTGTATAGAGTCTAGAAGAGCCCCCCCCCCCCCCCCAATGGACATAGAGGGTAATACAATAACTTCTCTTTCAGTTCTTTTTCACTTCTTCCTAAGTGATTTTAGAGTATGACCTTTTTAACGCGATTCTGCTAACCAAAACAAAATAGTTACGTTAGGAAAATGGGTAATTAAAACGAAATTTTCTTATTACGCATCTTTTGAGAAAAATAAGGAACATCAAAACTATGCGGAACAAATAACAAAATGATAAAGAGAAAGCCAGACTAGCCAGAGAAAACCAAATGCGTCACTTGATTATAATATGACAAACGTATAGCCTCTTCTTATTTAATTAACTTGTATTTATTTATTTTAATTCAAAACAATATCACAGATTGTCATAGAAGTTCGGCGTTGATTTACTTTTTTCAGTTCATTTTTTCGCGCGAACAAATATGTTTGATAATAAAAATTTGAAAACATAAATATCATCAAATCGCCTGAAATGACATTAAATAGCTCAGCAACATCGAAATCGGGCAGTGCTCTTGAGTACCAATTAAAATAACCATCGCCAGTATAAACGAATTGGCACTAAAAAAAAGAAAAATTATTTTATTAATTTTTAGTCTGCGAATGTACTTACCAATTGTAATATAGTTATACATTTCTTCACTTAATGCTATTTTTGACTTCAGGAACATAAGTAGTGACTAAGTAGTAGCCATAGACGAAAATGTGGACGAATGTTGGGATACGCAGCGTGAGAACTTTGAGTAACTGAAATATTGGATTTTAAAAAAGAGAGAGAAAAAGTTGACATTTTCTAGATAACTATCAGTTGTTGAAAAATGAAAGTTAAAGAGTACGGGAAAAATTGGCCTGCTTTGCCGGTAAGATCACTAACCAATTCTCTTCGGGGACTGGAAGACCCTGCCCCTAAACCTTTACTTGGAGAGTAGTAGAATAATTTCTCGCACCTCAAAACTTTACTTACATGGAAGGTATTTACAGCAATATCCCACAATAATGGGCATGGAAGCGTGATGATACAAATGTAGTACGCTTACTTGATGGAAGTTCTTCTTCAAAATCATAAAAACCTTTTAAACAAAAATTAAAATGTGAAGATAAAGTGAAAAGTTCTTCCTTACCGTATCGAGGAGGTCAGAAATTTTAACGAGGAAATAAACGTATGAGATGCGTTGACCTAAAAACATAATGCATTTTTCATTAACGCGGTTTTGTTGGTGACCTGATTTTTTCAGAGGATATCGGCTGGTAAATTAATTATTAAATTGGCAATTATGCATCGTCAAAGTACTAGTTTGAAGAGCTTCCAACGAAAACTTCCTTTTAAGAGAAGTAACAATATAGGGGGGGAATATAAGGGAGGGGTTTAAGGAGGTCTTTTAAGTTTAAGGAGTCCTTTAACTCTTTATAGTCTTCAGCGAATTTTTTAAAATTACAAACTCCGCCATTTTTCGAAATTCAAAAATCGCCTTCGTTACATTCTTGTTTAGCGGCTAAAGTGAAAATTGGGTGAAAATCGGTTGAAAACCCTGAAAGTGTCCGGGAAAAAATTTACCGTGTGCAATGAAGAATAAATACTTCGGGTTCAACGTTTACGTTGACAGCATCATTTTTAACAAAGCACATTAAATTGATTCCATTCATCCAGCCTTTTATAAATCCAAAAGTACCCTAAAATAAAATTTTGTAAAAAAAAAAAATTTTAACTTGGTATAAAAACTTACATGAAAAAAAAGGTAAAGATTGACCAAAACTTGAAAATATTGTATGCGAGCATAACCCTTCGAAGGTCATAAGGTTGACGATTTTTCATAAACTTCGGCCCGAAAACTTTGCAAAAATAAATATAAAAAATGACAATTGTAAGAGTCGGAATGAAGGATCCAGTCAACGGGTAATCCAATAAAACCCTATTTATTCCTAAAATAAATTTAAAAAATTAAAAAAGATGATTTTAAGTACAATTAATTTTTAACCTGGATAATCGTAGGAAACGTAGTCGTGGTATTCGACGATTTTTTAAGCAAAGAAGCCATCTTTCTTCTTGGATTCGTCCTGGAATGAAGGAGTCAAATTTTTTAACTGAAGCGTATATTTTTATTAAAAAATGCAAATGATTTTCGAAAAATTTCCATGGTATCTACTATTATTCGCATGCTAATAAATGTTTAATTTTGAAAGGGACGTTCGCAGCATGCAGTGGGATTAACTTCGACAAAGTTGGTCCTCCGTGAATTTTTTTTCTTTTTGGATAAATATGTCAATTATTGACAAATTTTAATTGTGATGGTGTTTAGTTCAACTACCCTACTCGTCAATGACGTAAAATTCGTTGTATAGATAATTTGAATTTAAATCGAGCTGACCTAAACAAAAATGTCCAATTGTTTACGAAT
>JACGAQ010004010.1:0-21032 GCA_014119065.1 Orius insidiosus | reverse complement strand
CAGAAAAAGCTGATCGATGACCACTTCTTGTTTAAAGAAGGCGACCGATTTTTGAAGTCTGCCAACGCTAACAGATTTTGGCCAATGGGTCGTGGAATATTTCATAACAACAATAAAACTTTTCTAATATGGGTTAACGAAGAAGACCACCTTAGGATCATCTCGATGGAGCCAGGCGGCGACCTCGGCAACGTCTACAAGCGTCTTATCAGAGGGGTCGAATTATTAGAAAAACGCATTTCCTTCTCAAGGCACCCAGATTCGGCTTTTTGACTTTCTGTCCGACAAATTTGGGAACCACGATCCGAGCGTCCGTCCACATCAAACTCCCAAAACTCGCTTCTGACCCAATAAACTTAAAGAAGTTGCTGAAAAGTATAAACTCCAAATCCGCGGGACTGCAGGCGAGCATACAGAATCCGAAAAAGGAGTCTACGACATTTCGAACAAACGAAGGCTCGGACTCACTGAGTTCGAAGCCGTCCAAACGATGAACGACGGAATCAAACAGCTAATAAAAATTGAAAAAAAACCTCTAAAAACTGACTAAAGCAAACACGAAACCACCGGAAAGTCCATCTCAGAGCGAATTCCTTGTGATTTTTCGACCTAAGACATTGACCGAAAGTTGTTTCCCATCCTCGTGTTTTGATTGGTCCCCATTTTCAGGGTCATTTTCCAATTGAGATGTCCGTGCTTGAACTGTCCCCTTCGTCGATTTAGACCAATTGATGCGTGTAAAAATAAAAAGGCGAGACAAAAGGAATCCCAATAATGATCCCCAATAAAAAAAGCTCTTTGAAGAAGAAGAAAAAATTCTTTGTTATTTTCAGGCGCCCCGATTGAACAAGATGGAAAAAATTTGAAGAGACCAAAATAGACCCCGACCCTCATCCTAGGGGTAAATTATACGGAGTTTCGGACAAGTCAACAGCGTGGCTTAAACGGAGATTAACTCTCGGCCGGACAAGCCGTTTGACAAGGGTTCCGCTCAGTAATGAAGTCCATTAGTCAATTCCCCCTCACCGCCTACACTACCAAGGGGATAAACAAATTCGACTAAGGGTCGATACTCAATCAAAGAAACCTCAGAAAATCCAAAAACGTTCTTTTTACTTTATTTTATTTTGGCCTTCCCCACTCCCAACTGTTGCTAAAGAATCGAGCGTCGCCCAAGAGAGCAGGTGAAGAATCGATTTTCCCCTCCGCTTATTTCACGCATGCGCACTCTCCTAGACTTTTTAAGTCCGTTTTCACCATTAAAAATTTAAACACTTTTATTGTTCTTTCGTTATTTTTCAACTAATTTATTTTTGAAGTAATATAAATGAAAATAATGATTCCCACAGAATATTGCTCATAATTAATTTTTCTTAAAAGAAGTACCAGCAGTTTATATATTTTGTACTTAATTTTTGAACGCAACAATTTTTTGAGGTGGTGAAGATTTACGGGTGGTTCGAGTTAGGACTGTACGGCGCGTATCGATTGCCGGATTTTGAATAGCGCCCACCCCCTTATCAACCCCCCACTCTACGGAGCGGCCCCTCCGCAATTCTACCCGACTAGCAACTTGTTGAATACCCCAACAGGTTGTCGGGATTAGTAAAATAAAGAAATCGGTCACTAGAACAAATTGGAATAAAAAGAGTCCCTTTAATCCTACAGAACGGTTTAAAAAGAGAGGTTATGAATAAATTAGTAAAAAGCAAATCGATTTATTATCCTCTCTTTTCTGGGTCGAGATAATAAAAATTATTGTTATCAGGGGTTATATTTTAACCTTTTTTTCTCTCTATTCTCTAACGATTAAACCGCATTTTTGGCACTTATGGATTAACATCATTCCGGTTAAATCAAGGAAATTAACATAAATATATTCCTAAAGTTTAAAACGATCTTTACAAAGAAAATCAGCGTTTTTACGATATTTTCAGGGGTTTGTGAACAATAATGAGTTACATCCAAAATATTTAGAAAATATAACATTCTATGTTTTCACCCATAAAAGGAAAAAAAGAAAAGAAAAAAAAAATACCTAAAAGAAAAATTTGTTTCCAAATTTTTATTTTGGTTTATTGTGCTGTGTTTTGTAGGTAGGTATATGGAGTTTTACTTAGACAGCATTCTCTCGGAGAGAACCGGAAACTCGCACCCCCCCCCCCCTTAGGAATAAAAGGGTCGATTATAATTTATTATTATTTATTAAGAAGACACAGAAAAAGACGATTTTAAAGCGTGATTTTAACAAAAAAAAAAGGGGGGGGGGGATTAAGGAGAATTTTTGAATATTTTATATTTGAGCGCATTCTTGCGGAGAAATCTGTGAAACATTTCAATCACCAGACGCCTTCAAGGTGAACTAATTCGCTTTATCCGTTTCCATAGCAACTCGTCCAGACCGAAACCGGTGCCTCGACCTGTTAGACGCTAGTCGAATTTCCTAGTTATCATCAATTTATTATTTTTCATCCTTTTTTCTCTTTTTTTATAGTAAATCGATACAAAAAATGACGTCATTTTTGACACAAAAAAATCTCGCGAACAATAACCTGGGAAAAAAGGGCACATAACAAAAGGGATGAAATTTTACCCCCGCCCCCCTCTCCTTAAGGGGTGATTAGGGGAGCTTTTTTGTCTGGTCCATTCTGTGTAATGGAGATTTACGAGAGAGAGTCAGGTAGAACGAAAAAATAATAATAACATCAAAATGCGCCTTTTATTCTTAACTAGAAAAAATATAACAAAGGAGCTAGAATAAAGTTGTGGTCAAGAAAATCTTGAACTCGAGGATAGAAAAATTTATTATTTCGGCTTTACCCATTTCGCCACCTGCAAAGAAGTGTCCGGACTACATAATCCACAGAAAGCGAATAAGGAACTTTTAGGGATATTGTTTCAATTAAAAATCCTTTAACACATCCAGGAGTTGAACTCCGGACCTCAGTGTTGTGAGTCTGACGCACTAAGCCCACGTAATTTTGAAAAGTCTATTTTGATATAAAAATATTAGATTTCATAGACTTACATACTACTAACTAAAAAGAGGGGCAAAACCTTTATCTTCAAATGAAAATCCTCAATAGTCATTGTTTGAATACTATAACCATGGACAATGAGACAAAGGAGTGGCTTTAATTAATATTCCGGAAATACGATATTGAAATTCAATTCTATGACCAGAAGAGAGAAAAAAAAAGAGATTTTTTTTGTGTTTAAAAAAGTTAAAGCAAATATTTTAGAGGGGAACTTAATCTAATTGGAGCCGCGTTAACAACTCGATTAGAAAGGAGCACCTATGAAAGGATCGATTTGTCTCGTAACTTTTTTCGAGTTAAAAAAAATTTTTTCCCTCGAACTTACCTTCTTTGACCGGGAGCTGCGGGCCAGGAACGTCTCGTCCGGCCGCGTTGCCTAATCGCCCCCCTCGCCAGAGGTGTCCGCCAGTCCCGCCTTCCGAGCAAGCCCGCCGGGCCCAATCTTTGGCTCTCACTGCCACCGTGGCTCGATCTAAACCACCGTGTCAATAAATCAAATAAAACAATTTCTTTTTCAAAACCAGCAAAGTGACATTTTTTAAAAATCGATTTTCAGATATTAATATCACGTAAAATTATTGAAACCACAAATATTTGGATGAGATAAAAGACAAGTAAACATCGATTTCGTTTTAAACAAACTTTTAAAATTCGTTAATTTTAACTTTGTAAACAATCTCATGTCTACACTAACACCACAGCGGAGGCACAAAAAGCTAACAGATTAGGATAAATTAATATAAATTTGATTCTGTTCGAAAAGTTAAAATTTAAAAAAGAAACGGAATAGGCTAAACCCGCGAGACCTCCAGGTATTGCGGAACTGTGTTCGCTCAAACAATTTTGAAAATTCCATTTTCAAAGGTTTTAGAAAGCCAGCATTATTTCCTGAGCCTTAGACGGTAATATAAAGGATAATTTTATGGCAGAATAAATTTTTATCCAAATTCGAGTTTTTTAGCCCTAAAACGTTCGGTTGGAAGCAATACTTGTAGGAAATAGAATTTCCTTGTTTTGATTTTTGTATTTTTAAAGTTTTCTATAAATTCAGCATCATGGAAACACAAGGTTTGAATCGATTTTTCGACGAATTACACAGCCCCCCTTCTCCCGGACCCCCTTGGAGAGATCGAAGGTTCAACGATATTCGGTCCCAGCGATAATTGGATCTAAAATATAATTTACGACCCTTTCAACATTTTTTTTATCTTCTATACTCCGTTATACTTTTCCCTAGTTTAATGAAAAGGTCGCCCCGTGGGAAATACGACCGTTTTACACATCGCCATACCACAAAACGTCATTTTCCCCATTCGTTTCATGAACTCTTCTAAAACTAAGTTCCCCTCTCAAATACAGAGGTCTCAAAAATACGAACGACCGGTGATCTGCTATTGTTGATTCAAATCGGAAGCCTGGATTAAATTTTTAAAAAGCCATTTTAGGTAAATTTTTTGTAGTCCCGTTGGCTTTAGGCATTTACTTTTAAATCTATTGTTTTATTCACACATTATCGGATTATGTATGAGGGCGAGTGAAAAACGATCCAGAACACATCAGTTTCCCCCATAAGTGCTGGCGTCTTAAAAAGGCTGTTTTCCCCCTTTCTTTCACCCTTTCTACTTGCCTAAATCGACTTATTCATACGAAACATCAGAATTTTTCCCGCCAACATTTAAATTTAGGCTAATGACTTTTAAAGGTTCTTTCAAATGTCAACGGTTTCTCACTAATAATTTTTGTTTGTTTCCCCAAAAATAATTACGCCACTAGTAGACAAAAAATTTCACTTTATGACGTCACATCATAATCAAAAATATTATGTACTTAATACATAAATGTTGAAGGAAATGACGTCATGGCCAGACGTTTAAAAATATAAAGGAACTCTCTAGACCAGTTAATTTCCGTCATTCAAACCACAACGAATTAATCAAGAGTAGAACCCAAACTTAATCTGACGAGGGATGCGAAAACCAATCAACTTAAAATCATAATTTTTATATCCTAGACCACTTCAGACGAATGAAAGTAATTTAAAAAAAACCTTGACTATCCGATTTCTAGGCCTCCAGTGGTCCATAAATTTAAAAGTTGGTAAAAGATTGCTTTTTCTCCTCCCCTTGAAATTTTAAACCCCCATTTATTAAACATTAATGGAACAAAAATAATGGTCGCGAAAGAAGAAAAAAAACCACTTCAATATTTCATACCTGTGGCTTTACCTTAACATTACAATAATTATTATTATTATTCATAATTAAAAATGAAATAAATTCTAAAACTGATTTGCTTACTAATAATAAGTAATAACAATTCAATTTTACCGAAACTAGATTTTGTTCAAAGCAGCAATTAATTGGATACGTCAATAATTGATTCGACCCCAATAAAAAAATTAAAAAAGAGAGAGAGGGGAAGAGGGGAAAGATCAATAGGCACTCAAATGTACTTTTTTTTTTTTTCTAATAATATTTCCGTTTTATCACCAGGTCGCGATGATGAATCAGGGCCCGAGAATGAATAATTTAAGTTCGAAGAAAAGTGACCTCATCGCTTGAACGGAATTATGGGTTAGTAAAATTAAGGCCCTGGGACAAATAAAAAAGATCCCCTTAGGAAACGGGTAGATTTCAATTAATTCTCTTCCGTTTGTCCCTTAAGTAACTTTACTACCCCCATATTCCGTTCATTAAAGGTAGTGACTTCACATTTCCCCGGAAATCTAGGAACGCGTTCCGCCCTGCCATGCATAATCTTTTATTTGTCTCCAGAAACAACATTATTAAATTTACCTAATAGGTTTCTACTAATTCTTATTGCATGTGTATTCGCAAGGGGGGGGGGATTTTACTATCAAATAATTAACATAATAATTCCATTCTTTAATAATAGCATCGCGACGTCCTTTTTCACGGGGACCTATTTTCTTTATCTCTGGAGATACATTTTCAACTCTTCTCCCACAATTGCTATTTTTTTCTCGCTCTAAATCGGTCAAAGAGAGCTCATGAGGGATGTAGAAGTTAGAAAACAAAATGTTTTCAATACGGGCTTATCGCGAAGCAGATAAAAAAAACCAACTTCTCTCCCGAGGAAAAAAATAGGTCGAAAAATTCCACGAGATTAAAGTGCTTTTTTTTGTGCGGTTGCAATGCACTTGTGAACAAAACATGCGATTATTTTTATGGCTTTTTTTTTCAGTTTTACCAAAACGAAATTCGTGTTTTATGGTAGCATTACATACGAAGACATAAATAAACTTATATTAAATATCTAATATCTTTTCCCCAATAATGACAGTGTCTTTTGATGTTCAAAATTTCATATACCTACCTACGTTCGCACTTATTATTATCTCTTTTTTTTTCTTCTTCTTGACAAAAATTTTTTAAGGAAAAATTAAACCTATTATTGACAGATTTTTAAAAACAGGAAAGTTTAATAAGTTAACTTGAAGTTTCTAATAAAAGGGGCTTGAACGTTCATAAAAGAAGATATTAAATATAAATTTCAGAAGTTTAACAACTTGTCTCTTTTGTCCTGCAAAATGGATTTTTATATTTAAAAAATAAATAAATAAAAGTATTACGTATTTGAGAAAGAAAAATCTAGAAAAAGGTCGGAAACTGAATTAAAGTTCCATCGCCTCAGAAATTGAAGAAAATGTTTTTTTTTTTCCTTTTAAAGTCTTGAATATACAAATCGAATATTGCCGATATGTAAATGAGATGTGAAAGTATGGAAAAAAATCATAAGCTCCCCCCACAACACCCCTCCCCCCTAGACTCATTGATCTCTGTTTCCATGGAGACAACGGCGTCTCACCACCTGTTTTACTTGTCCAAACACGTCTGATAGTTCGATTAAAATAATAGGCTATTGTGTAACGACCCCGGGGCAAGGATGGGGAGGAGGAGATTATCGTCTTTAAAAGCCTCTTAGACGACGGGGAAAACTAATTTTCTGGTTCGACTAGTTTCAGAGTAGTTTTCCAACAAGGAAAATCGAGGTTTTTCCTTCTTACAAAAATAAGTGAAGTGGGCGTTTGGTGAGTGGAAAGGGTGACTGGACGTTTAATGCGATACCATAATGAACACTCAAGTTTTTTTTAATGAAACATACATTTTAGCGGCTTAAAAAATTTTTTTTGCTCTGAAATATCAAAAGTTGTCCATCATTGATTTTCTCGTCTATAAAATTAATCATGTTGGGCTCTAAACGCATTTATGGCGGGAGTACGGGACGTGCTAGCCATAAAACGCCTACAATTGCGATGGGAAATCACGAGAGAGAGAAAAAAATCGTTTAAATATCGTAGATGATTTAACCCGACGAAAGAGAGCCCATATATTTCAGGACGTGAAATATATTGAAGTGGGCTTGGAAGGAAAAGAAAAAAAAATTGTTAGGTTATAAACCGAGGAGGACGTTGTATATCAAGGGTTATTCATCAAACGGCCGTTTTTCAACCGAGGGCGAGGGGTGAAAAATAGGGAGCGAAAATACCCCCATCCCCTTCCACCTTCAACGAAATGAGTTTAATCCGGGTGTCAATCAATGTTGGAACCTGTCCTGCTCGACATGTGTAGCCGTTCTTTTTTTTCTGAACATTTTTCGTTGTTTATATGAAGTTTTATTCGGGTTTTTCGAAAAACCATAAAATATTGAACCCCTGATGTCATAAGCATGTTCTGTCAGGTCAAGAATGACGATATTCGATCAGTCATAACCAATGACGTCATCAAATGTCCACGAAGTGGTTTAAAATTTTTTCGAGTAATTGACGTCGTCAACGGACTTGATTTACTAAGAATTATAGGTCATTACCATGAAATCATCGGAAGGTTGACTTACCTCCATAACACAGGATTAAAAATTGGTTCTTCAGGCATAAGTCGCGCAATTAATGATGTTTATTCGTAGGGTATTAACAGGTCAGGGGTAGACGCAAAGCAATGGCAAAGTGGGTCCGCCAGTTGGCTCCTTAGGTAAGTTAATAAAAAATCACCAAAAATAAAGGAACGAAAGCAGGAATGTGCTCATTTTAAAAAAACGATAATATTTTGCAATTTTTAGAGAAGCCTGGGAGTTATCACCAGAATCTCGACGTTTTGAGGCAACAAAAAAGCATTGTGGCACTGATTTAAGATAAATGTACAATGGGGCCTTTTTACTCAGTTCAGTGTTTTGGGCTAATTAATCAATATTAAATCAATCTTTTCTTCTCCACCTCTAAGGAACACTAACTAAGCATTTTTACCCAATTTACAGTAAATATTGATTAGCCAAAAATAAGTCAATTTTTTTTTCTAAATTTTTTGTGGCCAAAAAGTTTGTTCTATCAAAATTAGCCTTAAAGCCTTTGAAACTGAAAAATGGAAATGGGTGGGGGGAAATTCACTAAACATTCTGACCAGTTAAGGGGTTTGCTAGAAAGTTTTGGAACCCCTGCTTTAATGGCGAAATTTGTCGAGTAAAATTATTAGAACATTGAGGTTTAGGAAAATTTTCCTTTCTTTGAAATCCAAGTATTACAATGTTTTTGATCAAAATTTACTTGATGAATATCACGTTCTACCAACTTTGGAGACACGTGATGTAATTGTGTGATCATTCAATGACGTCATGGCATTATTTTCCAACATAATTGTTTTAAAAATGTTCTAAGAATACCAAGTTCGGAATGGCGTCATTAATTCATGACGTCGTACATGAATTCTTATTGGAGAAGCTAAAGTCGTAAATTTCAATTCCTCCCCGACAATTCTCTCTTTTTAAAAATTTATCCACCTTATTTTTTATTTAGTATTTTTTCCTTTCAGAAAATCTTGAATTTCCTTAATAATCAAATATCCTCCTTAATAGAAGGATTAAGGAGATTAGAGTTTAAGTAGCGCTTAAGTCCCGGGTCTAAACAGATCCTGTAAAAGACATTATTTTTACCTAAAATTTCATATTTTTTAAATTGGATTTTATAAAAATGACTTTTTTAAATCAGGTCTGACAACTTAAACAATGTTACCAGGTAATTAAATGTTAATTTTTTAATTATAAAATAAAAGTAATAAAAAAACTGTCATAAAATATTTATTCAAAGTGTTTTCTCTCGAAACTGGTATTTTATTACGTGTGGGAATTTAAGGAATTCAGGACTTCGGGAACCCCTCACGAAAACACCCTTTTGATCGTAATTCCTCCAAGTTTATTAAGTTTAAAAGAGTTGACTGAATAAAAATAAATGTAAAGTTAAGTTTTTTAATTTGCAAGGGGGTTCGTATGTTAAAACGATGATTATTATGTTTATAGACTCGTTAATAATTGGGAGGATTCTCTGGTAAAAGTGGGGGTGAGAGATGGGGTGAAAAGGGGGTTAACCTATTAAAAGTTTTGATTACCCCTTCCTATAAACCTAGAACTTAAATGAAGACTTGATTTCCCTATCAAAGCTGGAACAAAAAAATTTTTTTTTCTCAATAGAAAGGTACCTTTAGGTATTTTGGCTCATTGCTCAAAAAACAAAACCCTTTTTATGGAAAAAGCAAAAATTTTTTGGACACCTTTATAAAGATTCAAAATAGCCCGATTTCTAGGTAAATTGTGAGCGAGGTAACAATCCATTTAGGATTTAAAAAAAAATCCGATATTGGAAACGCGTGGACCCAGAGGGAGCTTTTAATTACAAATTTCAACGCCGAATCGTGGTTTTCGAAGGGATTATACGAAAAGGGAGAATCGGGCGAACAAAAGTGGGATGGGGAAAGTAGAAATCCTTGCTGAGATTTCCCATTGGGACCGAGGCGTGTATGAAATATGTCTAAAACAGGCTTCCATGCTTCGGACGAATACAATATGTTTGACTAAAATACAAAATTGAATAAACCTTTAAACTAAGCGAAGATAATTTTTAAGAACAAATCCGACACCAAAATTCGTCACTAATCCGCTCCGACGAGTTGAGGTTCGAGGGGGGCGAGTAAATCCACGTCAAGGTGGTTTGGGGCGTTTAATCTTTACAGAAATGATTTAACACCCGATATTTTATCGTTCTATTAATTCTAGAGGTGTGGAACATGTAAATGGCAGCCTCATGCGAAATTCATTAACTAGAAAGGCAAGAGTTTAAATCGAAAATGCTGTCAAACGCCAAAGAAAAATTTTAAATTCTTAATTATACTTCTTAAAATTTGAATGTACAATAGTTGTGGTATTCTCGGCTGAAGATTCTCGATGATGGGGCATAAAGACCCGCTGATTGTTTAAGATAAAATTAAAACAATTAAAGAAAGATCCTGTCGCGAAAGTTGGAGTTCGAATATAAAACTTGCGTAGAAAGACTTTTATTTGAAATTTTTCTAGAAAAATTCATACTACACAACGAGTGGATGGCTGCCCACCTTTAAGTTAGCTCTTCCCGGGTGCCTTGGCCACGCACCCCATAATCTCCGATCATTACAAAAATTTGCATTGTTCTTACTACTTTAATTAAAGACAAAAGTAAAAATTTGATATTTTATGCAGAAAAACTAGCTTATAGGTCCTTTGTCCTATAAAACGATTTGGAAAAAACGATTTTTTTTAATACACGCAAGCAGACAGTTTAACGATTAAAATTAGAGAAGGCCAGCCGAGGATCTAACGGAATCAATTATTTCCCGCAATGCCGCATTCCGTGATAAAAACTATAAAATTTACTCATTCATGACCTCCGAAGGTCCCCTCCAGTAGGGACGGTAGAGAAAAAATTTAGGTCCCCTTAACTACAGAAAACGCCGATCTTCAAAATTCTCGCTATTCGAGAACTATTGCAAAGTTTTACTCTCCAAAAGTCCACCGATTATTTAAACATTTTAGTTTTTAAAGTCTAACTCCAAAACTGACAAATATTTTTCCGCTCATAAAACCAAAACTACGAACTTGAGGTTTTGTTTATTTATTTTGTATTTTTTAAACTTCCGAAACTGTTAACTAGGATTCCTTTTATCTTTAAAAAAATGACTTCAATTTTTCCCCCGCTTTTTTATGGAAAACGATTCTTTTAATGGTTTTTATTTCATCCAAATTATTGTGCTTAATACAAGATTTATTTTTATTGCATTTTAAAGTTCATAGTATACTTTACTGATTTTTTATTCTTCACTAAATTTAAATATTACCTTGAAGTCGTGGCAGTTTCCGTTCAAAATTTCCAGTTTTGAGGCACGAAAAACACAAAATTTCACAATGAACACACAATATGCACAAGAACTCGATGGTACACAAAGAAAAAAAAATTAAGGAATAATTTTTTTCGATTTTTTTTTTCTTTTTCACCCCAAGGAGGAAGAACCGTCAACGCGTTCCGGAACGAGACTGTTTTGTTTACGATACGGTTTAGCCACACGGGGAAAATCTTGAGGGGGGGCGTTCGGGGGTGGCCGGTGGCGAACCCCTCGCGGGCAGAGCAGAAGGCGCGAGCGCGCGTTCCATCTTTTTGAGGTATATCGATAACCTTCTTTTAACCTACAACCGGTTAAGTGTTCAAGTCTACCAGTCAATTCAGTCATATCCTCAAAATGTTTTCACGCATTCAAATAAACTCCCAAAATGCAAAACCTGTAAAATGAGAAGAACACACGATAAACTGTAAATGCGCCATAAATACTTCAAAAAATGGAGGGGGGAAGTGCATTTTTGAAAAATGTAACTTTGCACAATCGCTCCTTGGCACCAAAAAACACGATCCTTAAAGATCACCAGTCAAAGTGATCCAACGAGATCTGGAAAACCCCTGATCACTGAAAACCATGTATCGCAATTTTCTTTTGAGAAAGTTGAAGAAATTAATAGCTAGGTACACAATATTATATAATGGTCTAAAAACCGGCTAACAATGCGTACCCTAACATAGAAATAAGAGAGAGTATTTTTAGAAAGAAATAAATAAATAAAAACCCGATTTCTATTTCCAATTAATCCAATTAAAATCGAGTAACGAGTAGCCAGATATAGACTAATCATATTATTGGGGTTGTCGTCTTATGGATATATCCAGGAGAGAAGTTTTCTAAATGTTATTTTTTCCTACATGTTTCGGGGGACTCCTCTTTTGGGAAACTACAAATAAAAAAACATGTAGGAAGAATAATAAAGAACTTCTCTTCAGGATATATTCATAAAAAACAATAACTCATTTACCATGATCAAACACCACCATATCGGCAAACTAATATTTTTTTTAGGTATTTTTAATGAAAGGATGTATTTATTTTCAGGTGATAAAAATACTGGTAGCGCATTCTGTGAGGAAACGTTGGAAGCAAACGGTAAAGAGTTGACTAGTTTCAGTGACAACCCCTTCCAATGGATTTTCCTCCTCACCGTTCAAAAATGTTATCATAAGAGATAAAGAAGCAGAAGGATACCTAATAAATAATATTTTTAAATGTCAAACCTGATTGGAGCCAGTGTCTGGATGCGGTGACTGGGGCGGAGGTGCTTCTCTGCGGCTTGAGTCCGATCCCTTTCCGGAGGCTGTAATCGGACAAAGAGGCGAAAGACGCCCGTCCGCCTCCGTTCACCGAAAGGAAATTCCCGCCGATGTCTTCATGGCCGTTTGTCGGCGACCGAACAAGTTCTTCGCCGCTTCATCTGCCGTTATCCGGACGGCCACTCGCGAACCCGACCACCACTGAAACAAAAAACATGAAGGGTTAAAAACAATTATTTTCTCGCAACCTTTATGTCCAATCAATAAAAAGTTAAAGGAAGTTGTTTTCTCTCTTTTAAAGCCTTGAAAATGGATTTAGGCCCCACATTTGTAAACATTCCTTGAAACTCTCCCTTCCTTATCCATAAGGATACTGTGAACATCCCTTTTCGTTCCCTTAAATTAGGTAAAGGTGTAATAAAAATCAAGGATTGTGTTCTCACAGCCAATAAGAGCCCTCCGTTCGAGGACTCCCAAAGGTATCGTAATGCAATTATTGAGATACCTAAAGAGTCCCAAAAAAAAAAAACGGGTTTTAAGAGTCTTTTCTTTTATGTATCACTGCTTTTTTAACTTCGTGCCTAAAGCCATAAAAAACATATGAAATTTGAAATTTTAAAATCGCAAGGGTGGGGGGGGGGGGAGGCTAAATCGTTAGGCCAGCTTTCTCAGATAAATATAAGGTTTACCCAAACATTCGTTTTATTGTTTAATACACAGAAGAAAAACTAATAGAGAGAACATAAAAATGAACTAATTCAATTAATAGTTCCAAAACCACTCACCTAATCCGAAAAGAAAATTCAGCAGGAAGATTCAGCGGCCACTGCCTTCTAGAGCTCAAAAAAGACAAATTTTGGGGGTATTTCAGAAGAAATGAAAACCTTTCTGGGAGGTTTTATTTTGATTATATTACAAAATATTTTTAATGTAAAATCAAATATTACTTATTGAGTATTAATAAAGAAATTTTGAATTACAAAAACGAAAGACCCCCCCCCCACTTCACCAGACCATAACATATTTTCCCACCTTTTAATTTCTAGAAGGCAGTGGACGCAAGGCAATGGACACTGAAACTTGTCCTCAGCTCACAATTTCTTTGAATAAGGTAAGACGATGAATTTTATCATTTTTTGCATTTGATAGTTGAAAGGTCCGGTCCAAAAAATATTCTCTTTCCCCTTCGAAAAACAAAGTTTATTTTAGAAATAAAATTGCCATCTATGTCTCAGCTATCACCGTGTACATCACTAAAATCTGAAATAAAACTTCTTATTGTAATTATCACTATTACTAATATCTCAGGTCCTTCATAAAAATATTATGTGCTCTAAATAGATATTAAGGGGAAAGTCCGTAAGTGTGGGTTTTTTTAGCACAAAGATAGCATTAGAGAGAGAGAGAAGTTCAAATTTTAGGCCCCTCTAGCTCTGTCAAATATCATCCGATTTTAATTTTGAAAAGTGATTTATTTATGTTACAAACATTTTGAATAGCTGTAGGCAGCAAAATTAAATTTTTCCGGCCGGAAAACGGAAATTTCTCGGAAAATTTTCTTAATTAAAAATTCAAAAATGTCTCTAAGCACCAGGTGTCACAAAAAATTACAGAATCCAAATCTGTTTTCAAATTCAAATCGGTTGAAAACTCGCGTCCGAAACCGTAGAATCGGCAAACTTCAAAGGAAAAATGGAAGCGTCCGCAAGCAATGCAGTGTGCCAGATGTCTTCCATCAAACACCCCCATCTGGGCATCACAAAAAGAAAAAAAAAACGTTTCTAAGAATAAAAATTTTCTAAGTTTTTTGTCCAAAAAAAAATTTTTTTTTTCAAAAATTTCTCGGAAAGTTTTTTTCGAAAAATTTTCCAGGTTTTTTCCTTTTTTCGAAAAATTTTCTAAGTTTTTTTGTCAAAAAAAAAATTTTTATTTCGAATAATTTTTAAAGTTTTTTTCCAAAAATTTTCCGAGTTTTCCTTCTTTTTTTTTTCTTTTCTTTTTTTTTTTTTCGAAAAATTTTCTAAGTTTTTTGTCAAAAAAAATTTTTTTTTGAATAATTTTCCGGGTTTTTCTTTCTTTTCTTTTTTTTTCTTTTTTTTTTTTTTTTCTTTTTTTTTTTTTGAAAAATCTTTTTAATTCCTTAAAGAAGTGATTGTGATACCCTCCACGTCGGGTTTTTGGGGAGTGGTCTTCCAGACCCCGGAGGGTAAAATCGAATATTGATCTTTACCGATCTCAACTTTGCCTGTGGTGCCGGCCGGCCGGCCGTAGCATTTTTTTCCGGAACACTTTACGGCCACAGTTTTCATCGATTTTCGGCACCACAGACAAAGTTGAGATCGGTAAAGATCAATATTCGATTTGACCCTCCGGGGTCTGGAAGACCCTTCCCCAAAAACCCGACGTCGAGGGTATCGCAAAACTTCTTTAAGGAAGTAAAAAAATTTCCGAGAGTCAAGATGTTGAAAAGTAGAGGAGTGAGAAGGAATCATAGACGGTGGACGGCTTGCATTTTCCTTTGAAGTTTGCCGATTCTACGGTTCGGACGCGAGTTTTCAACCGATTTGAATTTTGAAAACAGATTTGGATTCTGTAATTTTTGGTGATACCTGGTGCTTAGAGACATTTTTGAATTTTTAATTAAGAAAAATTTTCCGAGAAAATTTTCCGTTTTCCGGCCGGAAAAATTATAATTTGCTGCCTACAGCTATTTAAATGTTGTAACATAAATAAATCACTTAAAATTAAAATCGGATGATATTTGACAGAGCTATAAATTATTCTCTCTCTCTAAACTATCTATGCCTAGTAGATAAAAATAAATAAAAGCCTACTGCTTTCTTTACATAAAGTAAAGACAACGTTCGACAAAGCGCTCTTGTGGCTTTTCCTTGAACCCAAAGCCGTCGGTGGTTTCTCCCTAGAAAGCATTGCTTGTTCATAAATCATAACACAAAATAATTACGATTATCACTTATCACTTTATCAGTAATAGGGCTCGGATTTTTCGGTCCTAAAGAAGCCAAAATATATTTTAAGTTTGATATCCCCAAAAAACATTTAAAACATGCTTCGAAATATGAGGAATAAGCCAAAAGTATTCCTTGAAATTAAAGTAAAATAAGACGATCTACAATATTTCTGTTTACAGTCCCTCAATGAGAAATTATTGTGATACCCTCCATGTGAGGGTCTCTAGGAAGAGGTCTTCCCGACCATGCATTGGAAATCAGATAAGTGATCTTTACTATTCATGAGGTTGGCTGTCCTTCCGATTTTCAACAAAATTTCACAGAATCTTTCTTTTATAGATATTTTGTAAATGGCGAGAGACTTTTTCGAAATTCGCAAAAAGCTCTCCAAAAGTCAACAAATTTTTTGTATGATAGAGATTAGAAAGAGCGTACTAATAGTACATATACGTTTTTGGCCACGAGAAGCAATTGGGAAAATTGAGTTTTTCTTTTCTTTATTTATTTCTGAGAAAACACAAGTCTTTTTATTTTTATTGATATAGATAAAATTATTATCTCATATCCGATCGTCCCTAAGGGAACCCCTTTCAGTCTTTTTCTTGGCAAAAAAAAAATCTGAGGAAATACTTTTTCCTTAAAAAAAAAAATTAACGTCGAATTTTGGACATATTTTGAAGGAAAAAAATGTTTTGTCATTTTTCAATGGAATGGGCATGAGAGGGTGAAAACGTAATGAAATCTTCGATTTTATTACTTCCTACTTTCCGACGGTCAAATTAAATTTTCCAACACCCGGAACGTTCCTTCCTCCTGATTTCCTTCGTTTCAAACGACGGAGAATATGAAGTTTGACATTTTAATACTTTTATTATTATATAGTTTTATATTCATTTATATATTGTTATTTTTAGAAAAACACACACTTTTCGATAAGAAGGGATTTCTGTCCATGATTACATAGGAGAAAAGCAATCGAGTCCTCCCCGTTCCCAGCCACAGGAACGCCGAATGGACCTCCCTTTCGTAATTTTCTCAAATATCGGATTATTTTCTCATTTACCTCTCCTTCCGTGTCCATCACGTTTCCTTTCGCCCATCTGGAAAATATAAAAAATTTTATTAATTATTAAAAGGAGACAGAATAAAAATATTTCAAAAATGAATAATGGAGGCGGAAAAAGTCTCAGGAGGTGCTCTCAAGGGGGGCGGGGCTCAATTTTCTGGTCAATTTTTTCGGTTTTTACCGATTATCTCGAAACGATTACTCAGGACGAAAAATTCTGAAATGATAATCGCATCGTCAAATTTTCTTACAAATTGTTTCACGTTTGGGACCAACAGTTTAGGTGGTTTTTTTTCCGGTGCAAGTTTTGGTCTCTAAAAAATAGTGAAAAATATTTTTGCCAAAATTTTTCCGATGTAAAAATTTGATGAGGAAAATATAAAAAATTTTGACATCGAAGTTGTCAGTGACGTAACGTATTTTTAAAAATACGAAAAATAGTTAAATATCTCAAGTTATGCAACAGGGATTATGTAAAATAAAATAAATATTAATAAAGAGGCTGAAAAAATCAATTTAGTCGTTTTACCCCTCTTTTTGGTTTCCCCTTTCATCACCTTAAACTTGAATTTCCCTTTAGACAGCCCTCGCCTTCAACCTCTTCCCAAAGATCCACGAACTTTCCCTTTTCACAGCAACTTAATTGGTTTCGTTAACTAAATTCAAGACAATATTAACCCTCCATTTACTCACCGAACCTTTTATATTTTGACCAGAGTAAAAAAATTATAAAAGTTTTAACATTTTCTTAATTTTATGATAAAAAAAAGGTGAAAAGGCCTCAGCAATGCAATTATTTGGATTAATTTGGCTCTTTAAAAAGAAAGAAAAATCCAGTGAAACAATAGAAAATGGTTGAATAGAGTTTTCTCGAAGGACCTGTTTGAGCTGAACGCGTTTCCATGGCTACCGCTTTTCACGCCTACCCGTTCGGATTTTAGAGTTTCCTCTACTGCGGCCTAAATGTTGTTACTCTAGATTGCTAATCAATTCCCAATCTTTATTTGAATGAAACATAAATTTTAAAAAAGTTTTGGATGGCTTTTGTTTTTCAGAGGCGACTTAAAATTGACATAAAAAATTCGTTTTTTTTTTCCCCCAAAATTCGTTCTTCTCCTCTTTTATGGGGGTGGTTCTAAACTTAGAGAACTCAAAATTTCAAAAAAAAAAAAAAAAATAAATAAAAAATTTAATATGGTTTTCGTCGTTCCTAGGGGTCACACAAATGAATTTGAGAACCATTTTTATTTTAAAAAATTTCTTCGGAAAGGACCCTTTTTTTACTTTTAGCTTTCTTAACTTTTAAAGAAATTTATACCCTCGAAGAGAAAAAATTTCACGAAATTTTGAGACCTGAAGAGAACCTGAAGGCGAATTTTAATTTTGAAGGTTTTTTTAACTTAGGGAAAAACAAAATTTGAAAATTTGAATTTTTTTAGATTATTTTGCTTTCACTTACCTCATTTGATGTGGTGAACCAATTATACATTTTAATTATTAGTTGGTAATTGTTTTTTGAACTGTTATACCTTTTTGGTGATTTGAACTTGAAAAAACAGAACGTGCGGGAAGGGTTCGTGACGGCTCGGGCGGGACAGCGGGACGCGCGCGGTTTTAGAATTTAGACTGAAGGCCCTCCGCGGGCGACTTTACCCCTCTACCCCCACGAACTTAGCCACCCAACGCCCCCTTTTTCATTCAGTTTTCTCCGCCCGAGAAGCCCACGCCGCCCACCGGCCGAGCTAAAAGTGCCCGGGAAAAACTTCTCATTCATGATTCCATGAAGCATGAAAAAAAGAAAAAAGATGAAAATCGGACTTATATGTCAGCGCAACTACAATCTGACGGGAGAGGTAATTAAAACGGAAGATTTGGAGAAAACCGATAAAAATTGCTGCCGAAGAGTGTGCTGGAAAAAACGGCACGCCCGGGCGACAAGGCGCCACAGAAAAAAAATCGTCGTAAAATTGTCTGGAAGACCTCTTCCTCAAAGCCATCTATCAAAGGTATCACAACAATATTACTTTATTTTTGATAAAGTATAAAGAAAGACATGGAGACTCAATAAGAAGCTTAGTGCTCTAGAGAGTTAACTCGGTTTTTGAGGTTTAAAGAAGATCGGACTATTAAAGTGAAAGAGATTTGAAGAACGAAAATTTTGCTATTAAAATAAAACGGATATCAAATTCAATATTCATTCTTAGCGGTCAGGAATTAATCTTCTACAGGTGTTTTTTGAGAGAAATAAACTTTTGACGTTTTGAAGGCTGAGGAAAACCCAATAAAAAACACCTTTTAATCATTATTTATTACAATATAAATTTGATATATAATTTTTTTTTAATAATAACGATTACTAACCGTGTATGGAAAATACACTTCACACTTTTAGACCACAAAACCCAAAGACGTCAACATTTAAATCAAAAAATAAAATTTTAAAAAAATATTTAACAAAAATAATTTTTGAAAAAATCTTTCTATACGCACACGTAAAATAATGAAAGAAACTAAAAAGGAAATAAAAAAAATGTTTTGAACAAAGTATTGCTAAGTGCGGGACGGGGGAGGGGGGAAAAGAAAATAATTTTTTTCTGAAATTGAATGTTTGTGTACTAGCTGAGTTTGTTGTTGGCATCGGCGAGACGACGCCGCTTCGGCTGGAGGTCGACATCATCCGTATGTCAGGAGTTGGCGATGGCCGGGATCAGCTTCGTGTAGATATCGAGGCCGGTGAGGAAGGTCGATTCCGAAAGGAATTCGTCGTGGTCGTGGAGCAAAACGGGCGTCCTGTTCATCGGTGAGAATCCGAAAGCTGGGACGCCGAGCTAAGAGAAAAAAGGTTATTGACGTTTTGCAGTAAGGGAATTCGGTGGAGCCATCGACGAAAAAGTCCGTTTATAATCATATCAAAAAATACTCACAGCACGAACAAACCTGCTGTCGGTCCCTCCAGGAAATATGGCTTCTTTTAACTTTAAACCTCTGAAAAATAAAACTCGTTATTCCATTTGAATCCTTTCCTTTGCTTTTCTTACAGTTTATCACATTCTTTTTTGAATACGACCCAGTAAGGGTTGCTTTTATCGAGACTAGTCAAATCCTTCGCGTCCTGCTTCTGCTGGAATTCAGGATAAACGCCTTTCCCCTTTTTCACACACGTCCTAAATAGGAAAAAAATAAATAGAGTTAAACGGTTTTTTGAAATTTAGTTTTTTTTTACCAAAATCCATTTTTCGAACATGACGAAGTCGGTCGATGGTGACAGCCGGCAGTCGAAGCCTACAACTAGCTCGGGCGGGACGACATTGTTTTGTACTCCTCCCTGTCGAAATTCCCACAAAAAACAGATTGAACAAAACAAATAATTAATTTTAAAATTAAATACAAATATGATGGAGGGGGGAAGTAGGTTATACGTAAAAACTAGTATTTTACAAAAAAAAAAAACTCCTTTCTGACCATTACCTAACCTAATTTCTAATAATTGATTGAAATCTATAAAACTGGTCCCGAATTTCAAAAATTAGGATAATAAATTATAGCATGAGCCTATTTTCTGGAAAGTGTTAGGGTGTTATTGCCTTCCTGAAAACTTTGGAAGGAAGGAAGGTAACTGCTCTGCCACTCTACAAGGAACATAGCGCCATCTTCCTCTACAGCCTTCTAGATTAATGTAACGACAAAATGAAAATAATAAAATGTTCACATACCCTTCACTAAGGATAGACATGTAACATTTTAAATTGAATTTTGAAACGAAAAATGCACTTCAAGTAACTTTTTTAGGGTCCTTATAAATATTAGTGTAGTGGGGAAAAAAAACTTTTGCGCGAAAATGGTCGAAGGTGAGCGATCGATTATACCTTGACTCGTGTGAGGTTGATTGTTGTGACGTCGCCGATCGTGAGGTTCGGATTCGCTTCCAGCTTTTTCTTCTCGGTAGCTCTGAAGTCCATGAAAGCGTCTACTACACGTCGCATTTTCTCGCCGGCCGTTTCAGGGAGAAGGAGCGAACCATGTCCAGGTGTACCTTGGCAATGGATGTGGACCTCTGCGGAAGAAAATTATTTAAAAACAGTGCAGATGGTCTAAGTGGGGGCTTCTGTGTAAGCCCCTTAACTGCCTAAGTTGGAGTGCTCACTCCTTTCGATCAAGCAATCTAAGCCCAGCACTTCCCTTTCGAAGAAATCTGAGAATCGATCACTTGAAGGCCTAGTTTCCAAGCATTGATCAAGCTGAGGCAACGAGCCAATGAACATGTAAATGTCCCTAATGGCGATACTAATCCCAATGGAGAAGATTAAAGTTCCCAAGCAACAAATGCCCGAGTTGTTAACAAAAAACGAACCCTATTGTGCTCCATTTGTCGTATGGTTGGGCTTACAGTATATCTTCCTTATGCCCTGTGGACTGCAGCTTTCCCACGTTATTCGAATGCTAAATGTTAGTCTCAACTCTATTCCGTATTACGTCAGTGCAATGAA